>VWZK01011709.1:153565-220121 GCA_013396935.1 Baryphthengus martii | reverse complement strand
GGGGGGGAGGGAAATACAATTCCAGCTGGGATTCACACACAGCAATGATAAATAGAGAGGCCTGGATTACAGTAGGTTGCTGATGACACCCAGTTCTCATGAAATCACATTAATGACATTCATTATGTGTAATAGCAATAAAAGTATCACCAGTTAACACACTTACTGCTCTATGGGATGGGTTTACAAAGCTGGAAACAATTATCAAGCCATTCAGGGGAAAAGGAGAAATTAAATACAAGTATGAGAATGATACTTGGGATCAGGTAACATTTTACATGATGTTTACAAGGCTTTATTCTGCAGCTGAGAAAGTAAGTTGCCACAAAAATTAAAAAAAAAAAAAAAAAAGAAGAAAACCTATAAAACAGTGTCACTTGGAGGGGAAGTGGGAACTGATATAAATATAATAGAAAAGAGGGAAGCTAACAGTCATAAATGTTAATTTGTAGCTATAAATTACAGAAATTTGCCAGAGGAAAATAACGACACACAAAAAACCCAAGTTGAGTAGGAATAAAAGTGATCTGAATTATGGCACCAGTTAATTACCAGAAATAAGGTACAAAAACAAGCAGCTCAAACAGATACTTCTGCAAAATATTTGGGGGAAAATGTCATATCACACATGTAGACAACAATGACCCAAACTCAAAATAACCTAGAAAGGAAATAAATTGCAGCTACAAAAGCCAATTTTTTTAGTATTAACTTATACAAAAAATCAGCTGCAAGAGTTTATAAGGCAGCTGAAGGAGACATCCCCTGATTTGTGAATGGGGATTTCTAAGAGGAAAGTGCCAGTTTCAGAGGACTGCATGAAACCCAACCTGGTTCTGGTGTCTGCGATGGGCCAGAGGAAGCAGCCAGGTAAAGACAGATCAAGCTGATATCATTCAGAGCAGGCAAATTACACTACTGTTATTTCCCTAACCAACAGGAATTAGGAATTAAAGTAACATATTTATAAGTTGATGGTAATTGATATGTATTTATAGATAACAGATCCTGTCAGAGTAAAGGGAAATTTTTTTTATGTAAGTTTATCTGGCAAAGGTAGTTCCGGTCACATAATAAACTATTCAAAAGATTTGGCTGGATAGCTGATAGGAATTTATTATTGAAGTATAAATCCTTGGATAGTATTTTAGAGACTGAGATATGGAAAAGGCTTTACTAGTAAACAATTATATTTTATCTGGTAATGGAATCAAATGGAACGACACAAAATATACGCAACTAAAAGACAAGTTCAAATACAATTGCAGATAGGAAATAGTCATCGAGTAACTACAGTCTTCAAAGGCTCCTGCAAGAAACGCTTTCTGGCATTGCCACAATCTGAGCTTTTAATCAATGACAAGGAAGAAACAGGTGACTAATATTCTTTGTGCAGAAGACATAAAAATCCCTGCAGAATTTATTGAGGAGCTGCAAGCAGGAAAGACATCAAGACAGCAGAGGCATTGGGTTCCCCTGAAAGATGGGCAGCAGCAAACAGACCTGCCTGTGACACAGTGGCAATACCACCGCGGTGACACCAACACGAGCACTCCTGGATAACTGCCGTGAGGTCTGGAGCCTCCACTGGGAGAAAGAGTGAAATATTAGAGAGGATTCAGAAGAAAAGCAATAAAAATGTCGGACAGATCCGTAAGTGGGCATTTGCAGCGAAAAGCATGAGGAGTAGTTTCTTTGGCTTATGTAGAGAGTAGGGACAAGAAAATCATCAGGTCTGATGAAAGTAAAAAGATACATAATGAAAGAAGTGGCTGGAAGCTGGAGATGCTGCAGCGAGGAATGCGACCAAGAATAATCATTAGGAAAGTTGCCCAGGTGCTGTGCTCACTCAGTAGCAGGATTTGCTGCTTTCCTAAGAGAGATGTTCCATTTCATCCAGGGATTAAGGCAAGGAAACTATTGTCATTGTGATACAGAAGGTCAGTCTGGAAGAGTACTGGTCTCTTCAACATCTGGACAGACGTGACCTCAGGATTGCTATCTGGGGTCTTACCCCATGTCTACTAAAAGAAACTGGAGGAAGGATACAGCGTTATCAGTGAGCGATTATATAAATCTGTCTGATAATGGAACCAGCTTTCTTTATCTGATTAAGATCTGGAACTCTGGATGTGATTTATCATTTTTATACTACTCTCTTCCCCCAGGCTCCAGGTCACAGTGGTGGCATTGCCACAATTTACAGCATAGGCTGCTTGACGGAGACGTAGAGCCTTCCTGATGTTTTCTTCTTTGAAGCACCTGGCTCTCCTTGTTTTCGCTCTCCTTCCCGTGACAGCGAGGACTGCTTGCCGTTATCAATGGCAACACATCTTTTTTCGTAAATAAGTTCATTAAGGAAAAACAAGAATGATCATGGAATTTAATTTCCTATTAATCTGTGATACAGTGTGGACAGGAATTGGCAGCTCTGGTGTGAAACACTTCACTCTGGTTACCAAATTCCTGACAGAGAATAAAACTCCTCCTGTCCAGCTTACACATGTACATCCTCTTCAACACCCCTTACAGCCGGCTGAGGTATCTATCCCTCCAGCCACAGCCCCCTGAGGCCCTGAACCACCAAAACTGTATTTAACGTCATCACAGTTAATGATGTAATCACATGCTGAAGGGGCTAAATCACAAAGAGTCCTGGGAATGGTACCTGCACTGGGCATCCCTCACCTCCCGTGCCCAAGGCAGTGCTGCTAACTTCCATCGTTCAAATTCACCTCAGCAAGGAATACAGCTGCTTATTTTTATTTTTTTTTAAATTTATCTTTTTCTGTTGTTGCTACTAATGCATTTTAGATTCTCAATATTTGCCTTCTTATTTGAGACTGATTTAGCTCATATTTTCCAGCTTATCTCTGCTACCACAAAGGCTGGAAACTTTTTATTTTTTGCCTTTTTTAAAAAAAAAAAAATACAAGACGACATTGCCACTTAATCACAATACTGCAGGAAATGGCGCTTTGAGAAAACTGCCAACTATGGCAAGACTCATCACCAGAGCACTAGTGGAGGACCTGCTTGCTCCTCAGAACGCCCATCTTTTCAGATTCGCCCTGGTGTGGTGCACCACCACCACCTCTGCGATATATCTGAGGTGCAACTCCACAGATCTGTGCCAGCCACGACCCTTTCCTACCAAAGCACCGCATTGTTCCTGCAGCCCAGCAGCTCACCAGCCTGCCCGCACAGCGTGGGATGGCTGAGGTTCACAGTGAACAGAAAGGTTTAAATGACTCTCCAAGAGTTTAAATCGTTTCTCCAAGAGAACAGTGGTCGCACATCCACACTTTGGAGATGTGGCTCTACTGTGACAGGCACCTTCAATCATCGTCTTTGGATGGTGTCCTCCTTTTGGGATGTTGACTATAAGAATAAACACAGCTCTGCTCAGTGCTCAGTAGATGGCAGGGGGGAAAGCCAAAGGGCTGGGTTTTAACCTTAAAGTAAGATTCAGATCCCCAAGTTTACAGTCATCTGACTACATTTTTTTTTCAATTGCTACTGCGCTATCTGGAGGTCCCAGGCAGGATCCACATCACTGAGCACTGCACATCACCTTCCAGCAAGGCAGGCCCTGATGTGGTGAAACTTATAATATGAACCAAGAGAAGGGAAGAGAGAAGCAGCCTTGTCTTCTCCTCCCAGACTGGAAGTGGAGAGGAAGAGGCATCCAAGGCAGGTCTCAAGGAGAGCGAGGCGCTGTAATCCCATCACCACCCACAAGCTCGTTGCCTAATTCCAGGCTAAGAGGCAGGAAAAAAACATCCCCGGCTCCGTCATTTCTAACCCATCAATTGCTGCCTACGTCAAAGCAGCCCTTTCTCAGAGAAATAAACATTTTTCTTCTCCCCTCTTGCCCAAGGACAGTTGCCTGTCCCAACAGAACCATTGCCTTCACTTGGTGGGTTCAAGCCTTGCACTGTCCAGGAGCAACTCTAGTGCTATGCTTGTGGAAAAAGAGTTTTTCAGGGTGTGATTAGAATTATCAAGCGATAATATCTGGGTCTGTAGCTGTCAATATTTGAAGAGGTTTCGGTTCGGTCCATTTGGTCTGGTTGTAAATTCATTTGCTAATTCAGTAGTCAGCAGTTGGCACCCATGGTTGGGCGGTCGCAAGAAAAGCCAAAACATCCTTCAGATGGTTCTCATGACTTCATTTTGTCATTTAAACAAATTGCTCCTCCGCATCAGGCACGCTGCAGGGAAAATCCATCCTCTGACTTCAGAGAGGATTAGACTCGGTTCTAAGGCCTCAGCCTTGCAAAGCTCTTAAGCACCTGCTTAACTTTAAGCACATGCCTAAGTCCATCCATCTTTTTTCTTTTTTCTTCAAGAAAAGCCCTGAAAGTACACAATTAACCATGAACAGGTGCTTAAGTCCTATTAAAGTCAACAGTGCTTTCAAATGTCAACGGAATTCAAGAACATGCTTAAGTGTATCATTGAATAGGAGTCCTAATGCGAGAAGAAAGAACGGGTTTTGTCATCATCTTGGCAAAAGCCACAAGAACACACTTGCAATTCAGAGGATTTTCTTTGTCTGTGGCACTCTGCCTACCCTGTTACTAAAGAATTTGTAAAGAATGTTCCTGCATTACCCAACCCCTCTCACATTTATTGACCATATTTCCTATATTAATAAACCTCAGAGTAATTATACCCCTCCCACCTCCACTCCAAAAATCTCAAACATTTGTTTAGTATCACAGTGTCCCAGGCTGGAAGGAGGGGACAGGGAAGAATTGGGATTAAAAGGAGGCAACTGAGGTACGTTGAGGTTTTAGATTTGCACAAAGTTGCAGGGAGATTTGGGAAGAGTTGGGAAGATGGTGCATCTGCCCCTAAACCACAAGATCATCCTCTTCTCTCATTACAGCAAAGTAGCAGACACCAAATTTAGAGAAATCAATAAATTTTGATTACTGTTGTTTTTATTTCCATCCTTCCTTTCACCTTTTTGTTCAGATAACTGCAACGCCTTCTTTACTGAGCCGTCAAATAACTCCTAAACGTACACACGTGGCCCAAACTCCGCTACCACGAGTGTTGTGCCCTGGTTTAAATCAATGCCTTTGGCTGGTGGTCAAGCAGCGTGGTACTTTTAGAAACTCTACTGCTTGGTTTTAAGATGGTTTCACTTTGGCTCTGCCTCCACCATTAACCAGAGAAACCCTCAGTGACGCGGCCGTATTTTACGTGCATCTCGCAGTAGCCTGTTACAAACTCCACACATTACAAGGAGCATTCCCAAAAGACATTTCCTTGGAGAAGACTCTGATCTTCTCTCCAGTCAAATGCGTTGTCTCCTAAGAAGCTACTGTTTGGATAAGAGTGGCTGCAGGATCATGTCAGAAGGCCTATCTTCAGTGCTTACATATGGAAATATGTGAAATACTTAAGAAAACAGGGCTTTTTATATTACTGCCAGCAATATACCATATAAAAAGATATTAAAATAAATTCTGACCAACTGGTGGTAGATACAGTAACAGACTATAATGTACCCATTGTAAAGAATTCCCAGCGGAGACCGTGGAAATCTTGCATTGATTGAGTTGCGCTGGACTGGAGATGCATTGAAAGACTTCCAAATAGTAAAATATTAGAAATACTATTTTGAAATATTTACCAGTTAAACACTAAAGTACTGTTACTGGCTGACCTTTTCACAGCAGTTGTTTCTGTTGTACTTTTGTAAAAGCGGCCAAGGGTTTAAGAAAAAAAAAAAAAGAGAGAGAGAAAAAAAAGCGCTTATTTTCAGTCTAGCTACCACCCCTGACCTGTGCAATAACATCATAATGGAAGAATAATCATTGTAAACAATACCCACGGGAGTTTGCTGGCTACAGTGAGAGACGAGCGCGGCCAACTCCACTGCTTTTCTTTACTACATCATTGCATTTTTGTCTGCCTATGGATAAGAAGAAGGTTCCACTCAATGCCAGTTGATGGAAAGTGCTAATTGTTGACACATTAGCTAATTGTTATGATTGCTTCTTAACAGCTTGTGTCTAGGAGTCCAGATTTCATCCACCAAAGTGTGAAGATTCTTTATAGCAACAAGTGCTGTGAAAACATTCACACAATGAGGTCCTAATCTTGTGGATCTCTCAACCAAGTGACAGCCTGGCAAACGTGCTGTCAAAGTGCAGACACTCAGGAAAAAAAAAAAATAGGAAGAAAAACTAACTCCCTCATCCACCCCATATTTCAGACGCATGTCATCCGTTGTTATCATTAATGATCTGTTTTTACAAACAGAGTACCACTATGGAAAACTGAGAGCAGGCCAAGCCAAATAAACCAAGCAAAACCCATAATTGTCTACTGACAATCTGGGCTGCTTGGGATGTAGATAATGTGGGTGTATTTAATGCAGAACTGCCTTATGTGCCACGCTTTGCAACCGCCCTGTTAACTCCAGGCCATGATAGGACACAGGAAGACTGGGCTAATCACGGCCGCATTCTCCTCAACCCTACTTAAGGTACCTCAGGTGCTAAAACAAAAAAAAAAAAAAAAAAATGTGGAGAGAGATCCTGGCACCATAAAAGTCCGTAACAAAACTCCTGTGATTTAAATGAGATCAAGATTTCAGCAATGATGTTGTTTTGGGAAAAAGAAATATTTAAAAAAAAGAAAAGAAACAAAGGTCTACAGCTCTGAGCAAATACAGAGCTCGCGTGCAGACACTTGCTTTCACCAGCATGGCTTTTCTGGTTCAAGTAGTGTCTTAGAATTGTTGAGAATCATAGAATCATTGAGGCTGGAATAGACCTCTGAGATCATCAAGTCCAGCCTTCTGCCATTCATACACCAGCAAGGGCAAAAGAGACCATCTGTGTTCCTACTGGTTATACCAGAGTTGCACCTCATGGCTTTCTTTGGGGATCAAGTCCCTGTCATGCCCAGGGCTGGAGATAAAAAGTGAAAAAGCTGCCTTGGCCCATATCCTGGAGGCTCATGGTGCTTTGCAACAGCAATGCTTCTGCTCCGCATTTCCTTGGTGGTTTCCAGCACACTGTAGGAGATCATTCAAACCCCAGCAGGTTCCCTGTGCTCTCACTCTCTGGCCTTATATATGGGTCTTTTACATCCAGGAGCTTCTATCAAACTCACTTAAATTAATTAAGGAGTAGACACGTCCCTCCCACCCCACACTTCATCAGAAGTAACTTTTGTAGACACAAGAGAAATCCTTAATCAAAAGCCCTTTGAACTGACAAAGAAATAAATCAAGTGGTGGTCCCAGGTACACTCAGACCGCAGACAAGTACAAAATGTTACTTTTAAGATGACACCTCATTTAACTGGAAGACTTTTCAGATAGCACATTAATATCATATCAGACAGTACAGAGCAAGTGGCCAAAATTCACTTAGCAGGTGTCCAAAGAGCTTGAAGCTGTGAGGTTCATCTGGATTTTGTCCCATTTAGCTCATCTTTACAGACTTTTACTATATTTCGACACTAAATATGAACTATCCCTTGCAAAAGGGAGCAAGAAACTCTCTTCTGTCTCCCTGAGTCTCCTGAACTTTAGGGCCTGGCAAAGAGCGAGCACTTGGGGCCACTTGTCTGCTTCCTCCATCCCTGGGGCATGGCAGCAGGAAGCAAGCTGGGAGCAGATTACGCCTTGGCCCGACTTTTCCCACTGGTTGGCGAGAGCCGCTGAGTGAGAATGGGGGCAGATGCATATTGCTGATAAAAGCCTTCAGCAAATTCCCATCCTCTCCTTTCGAGGAGGGAGGAGGAAGTCACAGGGCAATTGTAACTCCCAGCCGCCCCGAGAGATAGCGCCGAGCTGCTGGGACCGACGGCGTGCCCGGAGGAGAGCGTGCAATGTCCCTGGATGCCTTGAGTTGAGATTGTTGCTGCTTATCGGATTGTAAAAGCCAATCCTGTATTTAAATGTTGTTCTTTTTCCCATCAAATTGGCCAGCTGTTCCGTCCTAAAATTGAGGCAGCCCGCTCAGCAAAAGCTCTAAGCATCAAATGTTGCATGTGCAACACTGCCAAAAGAAAAGAAAACTAAAATTACCCATAGACAGTGGTAATGGGAGAAGTAAAAAAGGTTAAGAATTACATAATTTCCAAAGTTCCAGGAATTTGGAAATTATGAAAATTAACTTGATCTGAATAAGTTTACCAGTTCTAATAAGAAATCTAGACAAAGCTTTCCGAGTACTCGTAAAAACTCTGATTTAGCATAAAATCTGTGACCCTTTACTACCTTTCATAGTCTATGTATTGCAGGCAAGCAGAAAGATTTTGGATTCCTATAGTCGATTTCCTAAAGAGGTCTCTCACTTGTAAACACATATAGGGAAAAAGAAATAAAATAAAAAGATCAAAACAAATAAGTGATGTTGGCTACAGAAAGAGTCTACTGGGAAATGGCATATTCTCACTAGGAAGCAATTTCTGTGTCACTGTGCAAAAGGATCCATGTGCCACAGACAAATGTGTATATACCCTTCCAGAGGTGGAGAAACCACCCCGACTTTCAGCTCCAAAAAGAAGACTTCTACTTCTGTGCAAGGAAGCCACATATTTCTGCAAAACCAAAAGTTAACTATTGGAGTACAACAAACTGACCTTAAAAAGAGAGGAACAAACCCATAGAAGTCCTAACTCTACTTGCAGCTGCTCTTCCATCCTCAGCACATCATGATGTGCCCAGGTACGGAGCATCTCCCTGTGGACTGCAGTGCTCAACCCTGGGTTTCATCACCATCCCGTGCTTAGACATGGCAGGGCAATCCAAGGACAACCTATCAATCTGCAGTTTGGACTTCCTTACTTTTGTTAGCTTAGTCATAGTTTTAACATGACTATAATATAGACTTTTCTATGTTCATCTGAAACAACCTGCAGATGCCAGCCACTGCTCTGGTTCAAGTGGTAAGGAAAACATCACAGTGAGACCACCACTCCATGGGACTCTTGACTCATGGAAGAGCCGCAGCACTCTCTGGATTGGGAACAGCAAACAAGGTGAATGAGGTAAGGGAGGTCAGTCTTCATAGCAATGGTCCCAGGAGAAAAGGAGAATCCAAAAATAAGACATTTGTTGACTGGATGCCCTTGAACTGATGTGGTAACAGAGCCAGAATTAGACATCAGCCTGGGCTTGCTGCTGCCAAGCAATCCCAGTAACCAGCGAGAGTTAGCAGGAGAGAGACTGAGTGATTTAATGGATTAAGAACTAGGCTAGAAGCCAGTCACTCCTGAGTTTTCAGCCTGGCTCTGACATCAGTTGGACTCGTAACCTGTGGGTGTGAAATTTGTGCTTTTAAAGACGGGTGGATGTAAGGGGATGTTAGCTGAAAGGTGTAGCACGTGTGTCAGCACGGCACAAAACACAGCTCCCCAAGCTCCTCGTCCTCAGAACACCTGGATGGGACCTGAGGAGGAACTCTGAATTTCAGACTTACTCTACAACCAGCTGGTGTAATCGTGTCCTGATGGGGAAAGCTCAGCTTTGGGAAGTTTAAGTCACTTAAGCCCTGTTGAGCCGAAGGGAGTTATTCCAGTCTGGCAGCCTGGTTTGCTACTCTGGCTTCTTTTAAATCCCACTTTTGAAACTCTTACTACTGACATTCACAGGAAAGCCCTTCCTCCAGTCCTGGCCATGTGAAGTCAGTGGTCCCACATGAAGTTCTTTGGTTGCATAGATCCAGAGGTCGTTATAAGATGTCAGGTGACAACACTGTTACTCTGATCTGTAGAAATCTATAATGTCTGCAAGTTGTATTTCTGACAGAGCAAAGTTATCTAGACTGACTTGTCTGAAATAAAGAGCTGTAGAAGCTTTCGGTTTCCATTTCCTGAAAAAAAAAAAGTTTCTAAAAATGTTTTAAGAGAAGGAAAATCCTAATAAAAAAAATTAATTATAAAAATAAAATCTGTTGATATCATGATAACCTCAGTTTTCACTTGCTGATCTGGTAGATAGAGTTTTTGGCAAATGTGTAACTGTTGAAGGTGACAGTGTCCATTTCACTCAAGTTCAGCACCTCCTCTCTCACTGTACCTGCCTGGCTTTTGTGTGTTCAGCAATCAGAATAAAAGCCAATTGATCTGAGGTTATAATGATCCCACAACCTTGGAGGTGTATTGAAAGGAAAAAAAACTCCAGCACCCTCTACTGTCTGCACACAACGTAGGCGGGGATTCACCACCACCGAGCCTGGTTGTTCCCGATGTGCACGACAGCTTCACACAGGCTGCAGAAAACAGAGCTGGAAGGAACTGTTCAGGAGACTCATTTGAGATGTTCAGTTTGAAGTGATGTCCTATGAGCTATCTGTAAAGTGCAAGGGAAATCTAATCTAATTTGCTCAGAGGCACGTTTGTAGACACCTGCAGCAGATAAATCCCACCTTGATAGTCTGTGAACTAGAAGAAATCCAAAGTTTTGGCAGAAGGAGGCATCCCAGTAGATGGTCTCGTCAGACGTTGTGCCTGAGTACACACAGGCTAAAATCGATAGAACAGAGAGAAAACTTTGTCTGGGTCACAACAGACAGATTCTGCTCCTTGACATCCAGAGAAAGGTAAGAAACTCCAAGGAACAACATGATCAGGAGGAGCCAGAGGGTCAGGAACTGCTGTGCTGGAGAAGCATCTATTTGCTGTTAAATCTGAGCTCCAAAAGCTTTGTTCCTACCTCGCCTGCTCCCACATCAGCCCAAATAGCTGAATTTCAGGAGCAATATTTTTGTTGTAGTAAGCCACCTATCCTCCCATCAGCAAGGAAGAAACATGATCTGCCAAAAAAATACGTTATGGAGATGTGAGATTCAGCTCCTGTACAACACCTCTAATATCTGTAAAATTCACTGATTCTGAAAGTCCACGCTAAGGAGAACCTCACAGAAAAAAAAACCAACTTGCGTATATTAATGCCTTCACCCAGGGAGCAGAAGACGCAAATGTCTTCCCCAAAATCCACGTTCAAGTCAAGGAGAAGAATCAGACACTTTCACCAGCAGCAGCTTCAGCTGTTGAAAAGATGCGACTCATACCTCGTCTCGCCGTTTTGGCTATGGGAGAGGGGAGCGAGTGCGTTTTTTTCATCATCCCTGACAGAGTTTTCTCTTGAAAATCGTGGAGCTACCCAAAGAAAACACAGAGATGCTCTTAAATATCTGTCAGAAAATAAGATCATCTGTTGGCCCTACAAAAGTAAATGTGAAATCAGAGCTAAAGAAAACTTGTACTTTTAAACAAACGGAACTAAAGTCTTTGTTTATTCCATACATGCCAGCAGCCATTTAACTTCAGAAAGCAGCAATTTCAAGCAGTTCTGGTTGCCAGGATTCACCGTCGTGAATGATTTTGCCTCTCACAGCAAACCGGGAAGCTGTGTGAATGGTTTATTTGCCTGCTCCAATAAACTCCAACTCATCATTTTGCAGACTTGTCTTTGTTTCTTATTTGCCTCCATCATCAAAATAATCTGAAGAATCAAAGGAAGAGACCTGAACAGGAACGATGATGTCGAAACTTATTTAGTTGTCTGTATCTCTGTGGGAGCAGCCGCTCTCGCTTCCTGCCAGTCACCTGTCCACTGCCTTTTTCCACGTCCAAGTACGTTCCTGCAAGACGGAGCTGTATCTTTTTGACAATTACTCAAACATAGCAGAATTTAAATGCCAGATAAAATTGGAAAGCTCTGTTTTGGACAAACTCCCACCTTGCTTTTTGTTTCAAAACAGAAGTGTGAAGTAAGAGAGACATCATTTTTTCCAGCAAAGTGAAAATCAGTGTCTCTCAACACCCAGTTAGCACATCTGGGGTTTGACCCAACTCATTTTTTATGTGACCCAAGAAGGCTGCCAGCAAGTCTGACTGTGAGCGCCCAGGGCCCAGAGAAGAGCTTCATCTTCAGCTGGCGTTGAACACTGCTCTTCATGGGCTGTACTTCTGCAAATCTGCCCAGCCTGTATCTCGAAGTTTATTTTCCACAGCCCACGTGTCCAAAAAGCTCATGTGCTGATAAACATTCATTACCACAAACACACTTTAAGTGCTCTCTGTCTTCTACATACATCAAGAGACTTTCAGCCCCACCTGAAAGCTGCAAATACCCACATTGCTCTGTAACCACTTTCTAAAATGGTTTATCTTTCATATTAGCTGCAAAAGGATTTCCTGGAGCGAGTCACTAACTAGGGTTTGTGCGAGACCACTCCAGTGGGTCTGTCTAGATGGAGACTTGACTTTATTGCTACAGTTTCCTACCAATGTCAACAATGGGTGTCGACAAGCCCAAAGTTTGCACGGGTTGCAAAGGGGCCGGCAACACGTCCTCAAAGCGAGCACAGCACGGCCAGTCTCGGGAGATGCAAGGTGTCCTTTGGGATGAGCTGTTGTGTTTGCTCAATCCTGCAGCAGCGGAACCTGCACTGCCAGCCTGGTTGATGGCGCAGGAATTTACAGCACCTTTTATACCTCCTGCTCTTCTGAACCTCTCCGCAGACCAGCTTTTCATTTAGGAAATATTAACCATTCCTTCGGCACTTATTTTTTTTTAGCATTTACCACCTATACCAAGCCAGAAGAGAGACATTTGTAAACTGCAAACATAGCCCTGGCCAACCCACTGCTGAGACCAGCTGGACATCGCTCAGTGGAGATGAACAACAACTTTAGGGACCTCACAGTCTCTCCAGACAGCTGCCACAGATGACAACACTTCATACCCTCGTTGCACTAGGTCCCAGGACCAAACAAGCTCCTGCCTAACCCGAGTCTCCCTGCTGCAGTTTTCAAAGAGCAAAATTACTACAGCTCGGTCTTTTCCAACTGGAAATGATTATGCTTTTGTTGCTACCGAGGGTGCTCCTTGGCAGGCGGCCCAGGCACCACAGGTAATGGCCGCAGCAATAGGAGGTGCCGTGGAGACGTTGGCATTTCATCGCAAGGGAGAAAAAGAGGGGGGGAGGGAAACCCACTCTATCTGCGAGCCCGACACAAACAGCTCAGGGTAAACCCATTTGTCAGAGTGGCAAGTGACCTTTTCCATTCACCTGTAATTAAGGAACCAGATTTCTTCATTAAGGCCAATAAACCAAATTAAGATGGCTGGGTGCTGGGTATTCAAGCAGCTTTTGCCATCCCACTCCTTGAACTCATCTTATTAGAGCAGCCTGGGAAGTGGAAGGAGTAACTCAGGGCAGGTCAGGGCAAAGCAGCGCTAAATCTGTGTCTCTCGACCCGTTGTTAATCATCTATTCTCTTTCTATAAATGAATTTGGAATGTGGAGCAAATCATACTAAAAGATTTCTCCTCCTTGCTGAATACTTCAGGAGCTTTAAGGAATTCAGCTCAGGAGCACTGCTTCATTCAGGGCTGTTGATTAGTTCCACCGTGGAGTGCACTAGACAAGACAATAAGTGGACGACAGACACAGTGATTCATAGATTACTCTGCTGAGAGTTGCAGGTGTTTTGGGATCGAATGAAAGGAAAGGAGGTTGGGTCGGTTCTCAAACTGCCTTCCTGTTAAAGGATTAGCACAGAGAACTTGAAGTTATTAAAATCTCTCTCATAAATGTAAAAGTTGAAGTTTTTCCGCAAAATTGCCTTTCTCCCCCCCCCCAACTTTATCCCCCTTTCTTAGTAGAAATAGCAAATATCTCAAGTTTAGAGTGCTTGGTGGTGCCAAACTGAAAGCAACAAAGGGGGACAGTTCCTCACCTGGTGTAAACAGGAAGAGTTTCCAGAAAACATTGTGCAGAAGCCCCCCAAAAAATCTGGTTTAACCATGTCCTCCAACTTTTCTCTCTTCCCAGAGAGAGCTGGATGACATAAAACATGCGTAATTCCAAGTATCTGACTATAAGACCCTTTCCCTTTATCAGTCTGAAGTATAAATACCACAGGATAAAAGTATTTTAGTGAAGTTGAAGCAAAGGAGAGAGTATTGCGCGCTTCTCTGAAACCAACACGAGAGACTTTCTGCCTTAGCCAGGGAAAGCAGAACAGGGGGGTACCAGCCTTGGCAGGAGGGCACAGGGGGTGGCTGGGCCAGGTCTACCTGTTGTCCCAACAGCACATCACCAGGGAAGGAGAGCAAAGGAGGCTTGCTCTCCAGGAGTACAGCCAGGAGGGAATAGCTACCCTTTACCCACATGCCCGGCTTAGCTAAAGCAGGGAGCTGATCCTGTTGTGTGAGTGCTTGGCCACTCGCCCCTTCTGCAGCCACGGCCAGGGAACCCAAGAGCCGCCTTCCAAAAGAAACCAAAATCCACTGTTTCTGCATCGCCTTCAACAAGACCTAGCACTGATGCTGCCAGTCCGCACCACTCAGCCAAGCCTCACAGAGCGCTGCACTTCCATACCCAGGCCCTTTCGGAACAAGTCACCAACATACTTTTGAATTGGATGCTTCCAATGGGTATGCAAATCCCACATTTCATGCATCATGGGGTGTTTTAAGCTTTGGCAAGAAATGAAAGTCACCTAAGAAGCAATTGCCATAATAGGGTGATGAGGACAGTAGAAAGACATTTATAGGGCTAAACATATTATTGACATGTCTGGTTTGACACCGTTTCGGTGCAGCCAGACACACAGTTCACAAGTCAAAAACATATTTTCAGCTACTACACTGCAGACGTCTCAAAGTGCCGTTCTGGGCCTTGCTGTTCTGCAGAGGTGCTGCTTAAAATAGCAATTAGGAAGTGTTATTAATTAAAGAGCAATTTGTATGTACTGTATAATATGAATAAGGCATTGTGTTCCTCAGGGATCTTGACTTGAGGAGATTCCAAGCACGTAAAAGAACCCCAAAACTCTGGGTTTTTGTCAGATCTCAAAAGATAAACTAAATAGAGTAGATGATAAGCAATAGCACATGGCTCAATGATCTTATCTGCTTTTGTCACTGTTAGAAACATATGTAAACCAGATTTCTTTTTATCTTTGATATTTGGGGAATTATTCATTTTAAAAATTTTTTTCAGTTCTAAGCTGTGCTATATGGCAGCATTCATGTTGACTGCTGAGGTTTAAGGACATTTCATCAAATATCCTTTACTTGCAAGTAAAACTATCTTTCTGCCTTGGATTTTCTTTTTCTAATCTGTTACCATGAAAGCAGATTTGGGTTACTAGGAGCAGCTCCCAGCCAACACACCTCCACAAGGGACAGCAGCAGCTCCTCGCTGCTGCCCACACTCCCCTTCTCACCCCTAGTTCTCCCAGAGCTGGGCTCTGGGCATCAGGTGAGCAATCTTCAACTCCTATTTCTTGTAACCCAATTAGAAAAATCTACCAAGTGATGGAGGGTGAGATAAGCTCACCTGTAAAGAGACCAAAAGCTTGAGGAGATGCTCCACCTCCAGTCAAGGCCAAGCCTGGCACAGAGATGTAAACCACAGCTGCTCCCCAGTCAATTCTCAACCAGGGCTATGAAGCAACTCTTGCGTGGTAGACAGGAAGAACAAGGACGTTCATTTAGCAACTGGTCTCACTTTTTTCATTTTGCCCAGAGGGAAAATTCAGTCCTGCAAACAGCAGCCAGGAAGAGGCGGGTGGGAAGGTCTCAGCCGCACCATCCACATCAAGGACAAGCTCCTGGCTGGGAAAGGGCAGTGCTCCTGCTACAGGAGTCAGCGGGCAGGGCAAGAGGAGACAGCAAGGGGGTGTTCCTGTGTGTTTCACCCCAAAGTCCAACATAACAGCCTCTCAGGGGAAAGTTAATAAATAAAAAAGGCAGAAAATAATCCACGAAGCACTTTGCTGTCTTTGGAGACAAAAGGCTCTGTACTATGCACAGCAGAATGGGCTAATACTGCTGGAAATAAAAACACTAAAAGCATTACAAGGTACAAGATCATTCAGTGCTGAAGTTACTCCAGCTCAACCCAGGATACAAATGATTTGCTAAATGGAGGATCTGTACACATCCTAAATGCACTGAGCAGGAGAGCATCGTGAGGCTGACACCTGGTCCTGGCTGGATGTGGTGTGGAAAAACCAGCCCCTCGCAGTACCCTGCCAGACCCTCTCTTCCTCACCTGCCAAACCCTAAAATCCCCTTGTTTGTAGACTGTCACGTCGTATTAAACAGAAATCTTTCACTACCTAGCTGGGATAGGATAATAGAAAGCAACATTTCAAGGTGATCTACCCTTCCAAACATAGTCTTTAGCTAACTAATAATTAACCAACTATTTATTGGTCAGCTGATACCGCTTGAGACACGGAGTTCCAGGCAATGCACCGATGAAATCTCACACGGCCGTACTTCTCTTAATTAAGCACAAGTGAAAGGCTATTTCAGCTACCCCTATTCATCTGGAGGACTTTTGGGGTAGGAGCAATAAGAGTGTGATGCAGCTTTGCATCCCAACTGATCTCTCCAGGTTTTTCCTCCTCCTCTCCACCATCCCCAGCTGACAGCACAGCTAACCTTATCAAAGAGCCACTTGTCCCACTTTCAGAAAAAGCCACGCACAGGCTCTGGTCTGACTTCAGGGACCATTTCCCTCCATATCTGGCCCATACTCAGGCACCACTGCCTGGGATCGGGCATCCCGTTTCCCAGGTACTCCTCTGCCTGCCAATCACTGAATTTCCAGCGTGCCTACAGCCCCCTTGTGGAATGAAGTTTCAAAAACTACGTCGAAAAGAGGCATTGTTTTATTTAAGAGCATGGAGGAGTTATTTTTAGCTGCCACAGGACTGATCCTGCAGGTGCCACAGGCTCCTGGGGAAGCAACAGCTCCCAGCAGGTCTCAGGATGCACCCAAGAGAAGAGTCCACTCTGTATCGTGTTTAAACACAGCAAAATGTTTACCTTGTTTCTCTGTAATCCCTCAATATGGGTTTCTGGTTGGAGTGTTCTGGTCTAAGCCAGCATTTTGCAGTATTATTTTGAGCTCTCTGGTCCAAGTCTCCACTCGCTGCAGAACCAGAGCCACTGCCACAGGCTGACCAAGCACCATTCTCGCTTTCAGCGTTTCCCCCACTTGTGGCTGGTAAATAAATTGCAAGAGGTATCAAGTCGCTTTTAATTTCACTTTCGCTGAAAACATCTTGAGGCTTCTCAAGATGTCACACCCGTCAAAATCCTGAGTGGGAAGCAGGATCCAGCAAGTGGTCCAGGAGAAGAGATGTGGGTTCATGAGGCACTCAGAGAGAAGCACAATTAACTCATATTTCTTTCCCAGCACACACCTTGCAGAGGGTATCAAGGAAAAAGTGTGTGTGGGGGGGGAAACCACGCCACGGTGTTTCTAATAAACTGAGAAACTTTTTTGACTTTCATGATGTACATATGGCCGTTAATTTCCATGTCATATTATGATTTTTGGCTGAGCCAACACTATGTATGGATAGATGGAAGCAAGCAAAACAAATGCATTTTGTATTCAAATTTATACAACTCCATACATTTTTATGCTGTTTATTTGAAAATTAATTTTGGCTTAGGCCTTAGAGACAGCAAATGTTGTCAAGATTTGAGGGCTACCTGAAAAGCCTTGGGGACAGCATTACCCTTATGCATAAGAAACAGCAAAATAAAATAAAAATAAATGAATTTCCAAATACGTCATGGCTAATCCCTTGAGCTGACCTGCAAATGAATTATAGAGGCTTTGCTACAGGACTGAGTAGATCTTGTGATTTCACTGAGAGATTTATCTTATTTTCCAACTTATTTTCATATCTTATTTCCTTTTCTTTTAGAATTAGACTGTAAATAAAAGAGCTAAGACCGAATGAAGCTCCCTTTCACCGCACTCGTATTGGATTGATAAATTAAAATGGTGAGATGAGTTTTGTATGACCCATCCTCGAGGATTTGGGAAATTTAGCCGATGCAAAACAAGGCATTAATTTGGAGAGGCCTAGCTACTTACAATGCTTAGTATTCTGACAATGATGAATGGCATCATTCCAAGCAAATGGTAATTTCACTTTTTGTGACAGTACTTTAGAGCAAAACCGACTTTCTTCACACAAAGAATTTGCAATCCTATTGAACAGAGGCTGTACCTGAATATCAGAAATCCTTCATTGTTTAAGTATCATCTGATATTCTTGATTGGCTCCAGACTGAAGGTTGCAGTTGAATTAGGGAGAACGGAGGTTAAGTCCTAACCTTGAAAGATTTAGCAGCCATTGAAACACTGCCTTTGGGCACTTATTGGCCTGTATTTATCAAAAAACTTTTCAATTCAATGAGGGGAGGGAGAAAACACAAAACTTGTCACATTCATCAAGTGAAGCCACTGGAAAGACATCTACAGAAGAACACCCAAAAAGCATAATCTTTCAGAAGAGCTGATAGAAATGGTAATTGGATGGGATGAAGAATAATACTTCTAAAGAAGGGGTATAGAGAATATAGCTAAAAAAATCAAGGTCAGGAGAAGAGAATGTATCCTTTTCAACTTAATAAAACTTACATTTGCCTTTTGTAGCAAAGAAAATTTTCCAGGTACCATCTCTAGTTTATTTCTGCACAAACACTTCTGAGTGAAAACAGGATTACAGACAAACTGGAAGCATGTTTTCTTTTAGCATCCGTGCAGCAAACATTAAAGCATTGTTAGCAGATACAGTTACTAAAAAAAAAAACAAAACAAAACCCACAAAACAACAAAAAAAACACAACACAAAACAAACTCTAGGACTTCCCTATTATTTAGAAATGTGGCTCAGCCTTCAGAAACCCAGAGAGCATCTTTAAAAAAAGCATCTCCCTAAGGCACTCGAAAGCCACCTTCTATGATTGGCAAAGAGCACTGACATTGTCTCCCAAACAGGGAACAGAAATGATGAATCATAAAAACTTGATTGCACTTCTTCCTGCCTCCTTACTAACAAGCTAATCAGTGACGGCGAAGCGAGTGTCATGTGTAAACGGATGAGTTGTACGGAGATGCTATATTGTCCCATTTTTATCTTGCACAAACACCTCTGGCCTGAACTTTGAAGGCTTTTGGCACATTTCTCAGGTTTTGTATCAGGGGTCCTATCCAGCTGGTGAAGGAGGGGAAATACTGAAGTTCTGTGTCGCTCTGCACGCCGGAGCTGCACGGATGCAGGTGTCTCCTTACTGACGAAGACATCAGCTAAGGGGGAAAAAAATCTGCAAAAGGTCACTATCTGCAGACACGAAGCCTCCAGCCAGCTCCCTAAACAGTTAACAGAAACAGCACCTACAACCAAAATATCCCCATAACTAACTCCCGTAATGAAAGTAGAGATAAAAGCATTTGTTTATTTTCCATAGTCCAGGGAATTTGGCTATTGATGCCTATTAATCCATGAAATACAGCATTATATTTGTCAAGAGCTTCTCAGGATGTAGGGCTGGAGAAATAACCCATGATTTGTCCTCACAACTTTTTCTTCACCAGACCAGGTACCATATTTTAGGGTTATGGCACATTCAGCGATAGCATTGACTAATGTGCTCAGGGCACTAGTGCTCATTAGTGAGGCTTTTCCACTCTGAAGTACCTGAAAAAAAACCTTTGCGCCCAAAACTGCAGGTCATCCGCATCTCAAAAACATTAGCCTCAACCCACGGTGGGGATCGGTCGGTGAAGACACACTGCCATGATGAAAACGGCAACAAAGGACAAAAATACATAGCAGTAGCCTGAAAAGCTGTAATTTGGGGTGAAACCTACCATCTGGTCTTCAACACCTTGACATCAAGAAAGCAGTTACGGGGATACCCTGGTGTCCCCAGGCATCTGTAGACATATGGTATGGTTTACCATTAACTGCACATTTCCTTGCTTTTATTGTTTTCTGTCACATGCATAATGTTTTCTTTAGTGTGGATTTGTGCCATGAACATATTTATTATATATTCCATGTTTTTCCGAGCCACTGCCCACTTCTCCTTAGCTTTTTTGGTCTTCACACTGGTTCAGGCCACACTGTGCCGTGCCAGGGACCCATCCAGGGGATGCCAGCTACCCTTCAGGATCTTGGACACCCATTTTAGCATTAGAAGTGCTGCAGCCCATGACAGAGGTTTGCACTCCAAGCTTTGTGTTTTCCTTCAGACTGCTCAAGAACCCCTCTAGATCACCACCCAATAGGCGCCTCAATTCTCTTCCTCAGCACATGGACCTGCCAAATCTCCCCAAGCTGATCACCTCCCTGCAGATGGCCAAGCTCCTCAAGTACTTTCTTAAGCTTTTTGTTTTCCCATCCAAGCCAGACTGGTCATGTATTTGGCCACATTTAGCTCTGACACAAGCTGTGTGCACCACACTGAGTCTCCTCCCTTGTCCCACCATTATAATCCCAGGAAAAAACACAGCAGCCCAAGGGAAAAGTCAGATATACAACTGGGTAATTCAGTCTCATGTAATTCCTGCACGATCACAGCTGAGGGAAACCCACATCCACCTCAGTGTCTCTGAAAGAGCCAAGAATGAACATTTCAGGACATGACCCATAAGTACAGAAGCACAAACCGGATGGCCAGAGTCCATGAAGTGATGGAAAGGTCATGCTATTGGTGATGAAAGAAAGAGCTATTTACAAGATCGGTGTTTTTAGGTAAAATCTGACTGTGAATGTCTAGAAAATTAAATACATATTAATCATAAAAAGAACTAACCTCTTCCATCCACAACAAACCACCTGCAATTATTCCAAGGCAGACCTTATGTTCCATCTCAGCATTCCTCAGAGCTGCCCTTTGATAGGAGGGTAAGTTTTGACTGAGCAAATTTGAGTAAACACCGCAGGATTTGGCTCTCCGACGTTGAGTAACCAATCTTAATTTAGAACATACATTTCCAAAAAATACATTGAAAGTAGAAGTTACGTTTTTAGCGCAGCAGGCTCCAGCAAAATAAAGCAAACAGGTCATTATTTGTGGCAATGGTGGCGTGCGTGATTTTCAAAAAAAAGAGAGGCTAGTTTGTGGGAAATCAGCAAATTAATCGCTACTCCGCATAAAAGGGGTATATTCTACCCTGATTTCAGCACGCTTCTATGAATTTATTTATCCGCCTGATGCCACCTGTTTCACTGCCGGTTCCTCCAGCCACATACCGAGGCATCGCTGGGGAGAGGGAGAAAGAGGGTCAAACCAGCTAAATTCCTGGGGACCATCTGCTTATTCATAACCCCCAAGCCCATATTTCTACCTCGGCATCATATCCGCCCTTATCGCGGGGGGCATTGTGCGCTAACGACCATTATTTAATTAACAGATGAAGAAGCCCTGAAAGCCGCGCCGGCAGATTTTGAACTTGATCTTCTCTCATTTGCTGTCATGCAAGACCAGATAAATGACAAGTATTTCGAGAGTCTGCAAAGGCCCTTTAGAACAGCTGCACAGGCTTCACCCCTTCTTTGCAGCAGGTTTCTCACTTAAGAAAAAAACACGCTTCATTACATCGCCTCTTACTTGAGCTGCAAGGGTCTATTCAAGGAAGATAAGCCTCTTAGAAATGAAGTAGCGTTGAATTTAGGTTTTGAGTGACAGGAGGAAGGTTTATCCATTCAGCAGACAATACTGCTTTCTCTGCATTAATCTAGGAGGCGGACAATGATCTGTTTTTTAGGCAGCATCTCATCTCTTTTCCCACAGCAGAAGGTGATTAGAGTTCGGAAGCAGGGACTGTGAAAGAAAGGCGAGCGCTATCTCCCCAGCCCTCCTGTTTCCTGAGCAGGCAGGAGGGAAGTTCTCGGCCAAGTGCATCAATCACGGGGCTGGAGCTCAGGATGTGCCACTTGGTCGAAGGCTGACCGGGCCCTGGCAGGTGAGGATACGGGCAGCCTGGCAAGTCCCAGCCCCGTTATCTCTACAGATAAACACACAGGCTTGGTGGAGGCTGTTTCATAACCCCACGTGTCTTGCATTTGGGACAAGGAGGAATAACTCCCTGGTATGAGCCCAGGCTAGGTAAGAGGTGTTAGAAAACACTTTTCATTAAGTACTTAATGAACTTACTTAATAAACCATATTACCAAATGTGGGTATTTGTCAGCTCACCTCTCAGAGCAGCTCTCTCTGCTTTCCAGCAGCTCCACCCAGGCGATCTCCCAACGCTCACCAAGAGGGCTGCACTGGTCCTGCTTTACAGAGACGGGAGCCAAGTAACCGAGAAGCAGGTTCACTTGAGACCACAGCAGTGGAACTATTGAACCCAGAAATTTTGGCTTCTCCTGACAGATTACGCGCAACCAAAGAGGTTGAGAGCCACCTTGGGGAGACCCCTCGCTCCATGTACTCTCCAAGAACAATGCTCAAAAACAACTAAAACTTTTTTGTCTCTCCCATCATATCTATTTTTGATGTTCAAGGAACAACCTGCGATTTCAACCAACTCTCCAGTGAGAGAAGCGAGCTACCAGAAGCCACAGGAAAGCAGTGCAGCCATAACCTGCTCAGCAGCAGTGGCGTTTCTTGCTGCTTTCCTGAGCTCTGTGTTCCCAGCTGTCGGGCTGGAGGGGTTTTAAGCACTTCAGCTTTCCAAGCACACATGCATAGGCATGAACAGGCAAGGCAGGGAGAGAGGCAAAGATACCAACGTGTGAATAAATACACGGCACAAATACCATAGCCCATGCTGCTACGCGGGACAGGACACCAAACTTTCCAAACAGAGTTATTAAACTACATACACACACAACTTTCTGCTTGTAAAAATGACAAGAAACTTCAGCCATTTTCTTTAGACAACCACTAAATCTTCAAAAATTTGTGCTGCAAATATTGACTACCCCACAGAAATCAAATTTCTTGTCCTCGGTTGACAGGGAACCCAGCAGAGTTCACATCGATAATGGAAACCTGTCAGAACCCACCAGGAAACACCAGAACTGAAAAAGCCCAGACCAAGGTACATTGGAGACCCCATCCCTGGCTGCCCAGGGACCTGCTTGCAGCACGGCAAGCAAATCCAAGGCTGCATGAGCTGAGCAGTTAAAAACCACATAAACAAAACTTCCTAAAAGTATTTTTGCCATTTTATGTAATATCCCAAAGATGCTATTTTCAAATAAGCAAATCCTCTGTAAGACAAACAATGTTTTCTACATCAGGAGGTCTTTGTTTTGTCCCAGAGCGAAGCAGCTAAAGGGAACCTCTTTCTATTGCCAGGACAGGCAACGAAACAACTTTTAAGGGGCAACTTCTAACCCACTAACTATGAATAACTTTAAAGGGGCAACGCAGCAACCCCCTCTTCCGTCAGCCACAGCCCACAGCTCAAAACGCAGCGTGTTGCAGAAACACGACGAACCTTCCCCAAATAAGGAGAGTATTGACACATTTTCTCTTCGCCCCTTTGTCCTAAGCCTGTGTAACTGCGCTTCGGTGAATGGCTTTTTGTTATTCTTATCTCCGCGCCTCCAAAATTCCTCAAAACACATCTGTCACGGCACAGCTTGAGAGCCGGCCCCGAACAACTCCGGTGTCACAACTCTCCTATCTCCCCGCCAACCTCCCAGGTGGGAAGAAGTTTGCACAGACATTTCTTTTGCTCATCGGAGCATGGCTGGCGTGCCGAGTCAGCACCACGCAGACCCACATCCTCCCCTTTTTTTCCCTTATTCCCCCTCCTCCTTTTTTTTTTTNTTTTTTTTTTTTTTTTTTTTTTTAGGGAGACTTAATTGCTTCGTTTCAGATGTTATGTTTAACCTCAGGAAATGGTCCTATAGACATGGCAAACAACTTTCTGGTTGTTTCCAATCAGTACCATATTATAAAGTACAGCCAGTTAAGAATCCTATTCATTTTCTTGCCTTGTCATCTTGATCTTATTTGAATGTCTGGGGAGCAGGAGGCGCTCGCTCGGCCCCACGTTTCAGAAGTGGGGGCAGGAGCGTCTGGGCAATGTGTTAGAGACACTGAAAGTTTTCATTTTTGACTCCTTAATGAGAGCGACCTTTGCCACTGGCTGATGAGTTCCATACCTGTCCTGGTGTGTTTTCTGCAAACATTTGACACTGCTCGCAGGTTTGACGGGGATATGACTAATGAAGTCTTGGTATAAAAATAATGGGCTGCAATTGCAAGTCATTTGTGTGAAACCAAACTCCTTAAAAACTTGTCTCTGCTCACTTTCTGTTTTCTAAATGAGTCAATAATACGAATCAGATGGCTTGAAGGAATAGACCCCCAAATATTTCCTCTCTTCCTTCTATAAATTAGCTGCCATTTTGTGCAATTTTTGTTGCCTCCAGGCACGGTTTAAATTGGACTGTAGTTACTAAATTGCTGGAGCTATTGCAAAATGTGTAGGCTAATACATAATACCTTGTTTTTGTTAAATGTATAGTAACAGCTCTTCTTGTGAGGTCAAGAGGCCCAGGCTGCTACTACTTAGAATGCATAACTATTTTATGGAAAGTAATGGGGAGGCCGGCAGGAGCGTGCGCTTCTGATGCAAGTTTTAAATAATCAAAAAAAAATTATGTATTGTTTTCACCCTGCCCTGTTCCAAGGCAGATGGATGCCTGTTGCCACCCAGTGGGACTCACTCAGGGGAATGCAGCACCAGGAGCCTCCCAGCCACGTTCAAGAAGGCCATTTTGGAGACACATCACTGTGGCTCATCCCTCACCCTCAAAACTTAATTCCTCTTTAATAGAATAGGTACCTTACGAAGTTAACCCCCTAAGGAGTCAACTTATAATATATAAAACACTGCAATGACAACATCAAAAGCGCCCTCAAAGCTCATGAACTGGGCTATATTCACAGCATGACTGGATGTGCCACTGACTCTTCCAGTTTTAGCTGATACTGATAATTGGTGGTTTTCTCTAAGCTTGAGCTCTTGGAGTCATGTAAATATATGAGAATTTTAACTCTCTATTAGAAGCAGCAGCTTACAGCAAGACAGCAGAATGCCTGAAATTCTCACCTAAACTACTTCAGGAACTCAAAACCTTGAAGAAAAAAAAAAAAACAACAGAAAGAAACCCATGTCCTTTAACTTCCATGCGTCTGAGGCACCTGATTCATGATTTTTTTTAATTGCCAGAAACTGGAAAACCTGTTACAATGACTAGGAAAACTTCCATCATAAACTGCTCTGACTGTTTTTGATCCAATCTGATCATTATTTGATGACAACAAGTCCATACAGGTCTTAATGTTCCCTGGTATATATATATGGCCGTATAAATCATTTTAAATTCCTTCTCAAAAAAAAAAACCAAAAAAAAACCCCACAACAAGAAAACCCAACATTCTGCTGGATACAACAAAGGGGGAAAAAATGTGATGGAGACATAGTCACAGGTTTTAGAGGAAAAGGGTTCATATTGTATGATTTTAGAGCGCACGTGGACTAGAAGGGGCCACCGCCACGAGTTTTGTTTGATGTCAAAGCACACAAGCAAGTTATTTTATAGAAGATACTGTTTTAGCCACATTTGGATAGGCAATTCAAAGGCAAAGGTCAGCATTTTTCCTTCGGTTTGAGGATGTGCATATACACGCCACACAAGTACAAACACACATTGTACTCACGTACGTGTGTAGCTACGCGCGCCAGTGTTAGGAATAATCCACACAGGTTACAGACATTTCCCATTGCAACCTCTGAGTGGTCTCATTTCAAAGCTCGTTTGCACTCCAAACGTGCAAAATTAAGAATACACGTGAGCCTTGGCAGGACCAGAACTTAAATACACACTCAACCTCAGGCTCCAGGTTTGGACACGCTGTTCTTCAGTCCTGGAACAAACGCAAAGCTTCGTACCACTAAATATAGCCAAGTGTACAAGAGATTTGGGTTTGTTTTGTTTAGAAGCTCCCCTGTGACCCAACAGAAGTTACGAAATCAAATGAATGTAAGAGAGCGTTCATTCCCTGCTTATTAATGTGGCCTCACTCTCAGACATAGTTACAAAATTTCCTTCTACGTAATAAAAAAAGGGCATGTCGCTTGGTGTGGCCACTGGACAGAAGATCTGCACTAGTCAAACACAGGGGCTATTGGCTGATCAATGCCTGCTGCTCCCTCAAGACAAAGGCATTCCTGGACTCGGATAAAGGTGATATTCTTCTATGCTGAAGCTCAGCGAGGATGGGACAATGGTTTGTTGGCGGCGTTGCCAAGAGATAGGACATTCTCTTTGTGGGATGTTTGCTCACAAGACAAGCCCACTCTCTGTCAAGCAGACTCACAGCTGCCCTTGGAAGGGCCGCACATCCTGTTTCATCATGTTTTTTCCTGCATAAACAAACACACCTACCATCATTGACATCTCCTTGCCTCCAGCCCCAAGCGGCTGCCATCGAAGGACGCACAAGAAATCCTCCCACACGCAGCTCCGCAGCAATAGCAAGAGACCAGAAGTCACGGAGCCCACTTTTTGCTGCCTTCGTTCAAGAAGTCACTAAATCCCTATCAGAGTTGCTTTGCTCCTGCCCTCCCACATCTTGCACAGATGCAGCCCAGCCCTGGAACAAGAGGATTCCAACATCCAAGTGCTCCAGGACTCCACCTCACCTCCAGGTGAGAAGGGGACCTGGAGGATGGTGAGGTCTCCTCTAGGTGCCAGCATCACACAAAATGAACAAGAACCACAAACTCTGGCACTTGTATCTCTACAGCTGCCGACTTTCATGGTCAGAGAGCATCTCACCATGCTTTAGGGAAGACGCTTCACAGCAAGTGGTCAACCAGCCTCTTCCTGCAGTCTGTGGAGGAGGACACATTAGAAGACTCACCCTAGATGGACGGACTTCTCACTGTCACCTACCAAGAGGGCTTTGAGTTCCACATCAAGCTGGATACGAAATGTTGGAACAGATCAATCGAGCCAAGAAGAATCTCACCCAGTGTGGCAACCTACAGAGCAGTTCTCTCATCCTTGCCTATTTCAAAACCTCTTACATTTTTCTTTAAAAGGCCATATCAACTATGGCAGAGAAGGGAACCTTGGACAAATTGTCCAGCTCAGTGTGAAATTTTCTACTTTCTGAACCGTGTTTTTGTTTTTACTGGCTCAGGCTAACTTATAGGTAACTCTCCCCATATTTTCGCCCTCCCTGTGAACCACAGTGCCTGTTGTAGCTAGACCTAATTTGCAGTTTGGGTACAAATAGGTAATTAGACATCTACTCCTTCCAACATTTCTGCCAGCAGTTTAAAGAGGGTACAGAATTACTAGGTGAAAACTGCACCTTACAGCTTGACACCATCTTTGGAAAACACTGATCCTGGGACATCAGACATTACATAAATTTATGTACAACCAGGAAGAAAATGGTGTGAGCCAGCCAGGATTCTTTTTAATATATCTCCTTAATTCAAGAGGCCTATTATATATAGTGCTCGGGACGGGAAAAGGAAGACTTGTACCCACTTGGGGGGGGTGGGTTATGGTTTAGCCACCAACTTTCCTTTTTGCTCACACAAGGGCTAATTCATAGGTTAAGTGGAGGATTATAGATGATAGAAATGCAGCAGCCTTTTCCCTTTCCTCCCCATGCTTTTCATGTAAAGAGAAAGAAGGCTTCTCTCATCCCTTCTGTAAAAGTGTCGACACATTTCCATAGCTCTGTGAGAGGGCTTGCCATGTCTGTCACTCCGCTACCCCTTGTCCCTTTGTCCCCACAGCATCTTATTTCAGCTTGGAGAAGAATAAATCACAGCTTCAGAAGATAAGACCAGATTTCCTAGGAAATACTTCTGTAAGAAAAGGCTGGACTGTAACCGTGCCTGGGATGACGTGAGCCCAGTCCTCTCTTTCACTGATTTGTGAGAGTTTTGCCACCAACTTTAAGAGAAGCAGAATCAGCCCTTTGCAAGACATCACTTTCAAAGCAGCATCTCGCTGAATGCAATCGCACCTGCAAAGTCACCGGGCACCTCTCAACACGTTTTGTCAGTGGGAACAAGACAATGGGGTGGAAATTCAAGCACTGGCCAAATACCAGCTTGTCTTTCCCCGTCGTACAGTTCCCTTCAGAATAACTGTTGGTCTTTCCCCAGCAAAACTATCACTAAATACCAAGTAAGAGTTTAGAGAAATTAAACGATTTGTTACAAATTAAGGGCATAAGGCTGCAAAGACTCAGGCTGTAAACAAACGTGTGTCTGAACAGACAGCTCCATTGAGCTGCTGCTGACCCAAAGTTACCGACTGGAGCAGAATTGCAGCCTTGGGTTTGCTTAAAAGAAACCTCTGTGGCCTTTTGTTGCCCTGAAAATATAGGAAAAGCTACAGGCAGACCTCCTTATGCATATATTGCATTTCAGGGACAATATATACGTGCTGCAGATTGCTGTATTTTTCATAGTAAGTGACCATATGCTGTTGAAAGGAACAGTAAAGAAAGCTCTGATGTTAAACTCGCGTCACTTTTTTTGCTGGCATGAAAATTAAGGCTTCCCCTCGTCTTTCAGCAACTTAAACGCTTTCCTTTGACAGTTTCCCTTTTGTTTCTTTCAATTTTGTTTGTTTTAAAGAAATACTTGGAATTTTAGTACAAGATCTGTAAGTCACCTTTTTTCCTCAACTCCTCCTTGTTAAAAACTTGACTCCTTTTTGAGTGCACAGCAGAGACATTTGCTGGCTTCCCAGAGGGAGAGAGGAAAGAGAGAAAAAAATGAATTTGAAAAATGTAATTTTTTTGTGGGGGATAAACACACATTCCACACTTGTTCTGAGTAAGACAGATGGGAGCCCTACATAAAAGAAGCTCTTTGGGTTTGAAGAGCGAAATGGGGAACCAAAAAACCTCCTTTCATAAAAAAATATTTAGGGACATCTATACTTGTTTTTTTCATGTATTTTCTGTGGAAACATGGCCAAAGCTCACAGTTTCCACCTTAGGTACATTTTCCCTAGTTAATTAAACTCTCTTTCCCCATATGACAAATGGGCCCTTCTCAGGAAAGGGCACGATTGCAGGCACGGGTGAAGTCAAAGGGGGCATTCTTAGTGATTAGACATGAAATACAGACTTTGGAAACATTGAGATTTTGAATGTAAAGAGAGAATAACTTACTGCATCCTCAGGGTAAAGATAATTTATGCATCCTTTGCCTAAGTGAGTTTTCTCTATCTGTTTATTTTGGGTTTAAAAAAGTCTATTTATCTGGTTGAGTGTACTTTTCAAAATGTCCTTCCCACGGCTCTCCTCTTCTGTGTAGTCCTCACATGTTTCCCAAGCCAAATTCATTAGAAATATTGCCTCGATGATAAGCGAGCTTTCAAACGTGGCATGCTTGCGAGAAAGCATGGGCATTGTATGGGCTGAGGCTGGGGCCAGTGTCTTTGACCGATCCCAAAAATACCACTTCAAACTGCCAACATGCAAGATACAAAACTCATGAATTATGAGAACGGGACACCTAAATACCACGAGATGTTTTATATTTCATGAAATACAGGGCTTGGTGCTCCAGGCCATGTTTTCAAGCACTGCTTTTCCACAAGCAGTGCTGGAAACTCATTGTATTTTAAATGAAAACTGGGGTTGTCTCGATTGCTGTCCCTGTAAAGGTTTGGGCAGGAAGGTGTCACCAGCTGAAGCTCACAGCCTACAGGAAAATTTGGGAGATTTCTTCTTTTCATCAGAAAAAGCACATTAAGCATCAAGTTAAAAATAAGAATTCAACTGAGAAACTGGGGCAAAACACAGGGCAGTGAGATGAAGGTACTGAATATATTCGAGAGGACTCAAATATATTCAATTCCCCCCACATCCCAGAGCTCAAGGACCACTTATTTCCTTAGCGGTGCTGTTTCTCCTTACTTCAGATAGAGTAAGTTCATCTGGCTTAAATGGGGAACTACTACGAACACTAGGAAAGAAAACAAACCAAAATGAGCAAAAAAAAAAAACCCCATCTGACAAACCTGTTTCTGCTATAGTCAAAGTAACTTGCCTCACATGGGGCGCAGAGGGCATTTGCGTAAAAAAAAACCCAAAGAAGTCACAACCCAGCAGAAACAGTGACCTGGCCACAGCCTTAATCAAGTGCCCCTGCCTCCTTTCCTCCAGTTTGCAAAATGAGGCCATTACAAAGAAGTCTTCTAAAGCACAGTGGAAAGATCTGTATCAGCTCGTACCCCAAATGCTATCTACCTACTGAGCGCAATTAACAAGTTTTGTAAACTTGAGGGGTGGAACCTTTCATTTTCTACCAAACTGTGCAGTAAAGTGTCTGGTTCTCTTCTAGCTAATAAAACAAACCTCCACTAATTCAGACTTTCTCCTACTGATTTCATAGGATCCCTGTCAATCAGGTGCTTGTACTTCAGAAAGGCAGTGATTGCTGTTCAGGTGTGCATGGGTGGGAAGTAACCATTTAGAAAAGATTGGTCACATACCAGTAAGATTTAAAAAAAACTGTAGTTTTGGAAATAAGGGACTACATATGGCTGTCACTCTTCCTCCAGTTCTACACAGATGCAAGGGTGCAGAGGGAATGCAGACTAGCCAGATCAGAGCTGAGATGTGTTGTTCACCTGTGGTTTCATGAAGAAAAAAAATTTAAAAATCCAAGTTCATCACACAGCACAAGAGAAAACAGAGTAGGAGTTGGCACCATGGAAATACAAAGGATTCCAGCCCAGTCCCTTTTTCTATATGTATATCTCTGAAGCGGTTTCCAGCGCATGGCCAACAGCGCACCCCACTGCCTTCAGCACACACACTGCCCCACCACACAACGTGGCCTTTCCCAAAGCCTCCTGCACCTCCCTCCTAAAGGTCAATGAAGTTTTCCAGAGGGAGACATCATCCCACCTGCTCCTCACTCCAGCTTCTCCGTCACGCCACAGGGATGAGGGCTGCTTGGAGCTGACCCACCACTCTCACGAGCTGCCAAAGGGGATGCCAGCTGCTTCCTTCTGGCTATTACTACATACCAAGTACAAGGAATAGGTAAAAATAGCTTAAATCCAGGCCTAAAACCAGGAATAAGCCTGACACATATACAAAGCTCTTCCTGCCATACCTTAGCGACTGTAAAACAGACCGGCAAAATCAGGCCCCGTTGCTGCAGGAGGGGTACTCACGTGGCAGGAGGACTACTCGGATGAGTTGGCAATGACTTACACAGCCAGAGAGCGGCAGGATCGGGCCCTTAATTGCTTAAAAATACACTACCCACCAATAGTTACCTAATTTAGCAGAATATATTACCTCTCTGCTTCATAAATCTTCATTAAAGCTGTTAGTTTTCCTATTATATGATCAAGAAATGCCCCATTAAAGTTAAGCAGTTTCTCCAAGTAATTATATACATTATGTGGTGTGAGTGTAAAGATGCATATAGCATTCCACTGCCAATTATTTTGCATACCCTGAAAAGCACTATCTATTAAATAAAAAACTTGCAGGATTTCATTAATGCACAATTTTTTAATCTCCCAAAAGTCCAAGCTGTCCCACAGGAGCGTATGTACTCAGTGTTGGCTCCTTATAACACAATTTAATGCTCACAAACACAACTAAAGTATTTAAGCATTTACAGAGGTTGTCATAAGTGCTTTTCTTATTTTTGATCAAATTCGAGTCTACACTTAATACAGTTAACTGTAGTTATTTAATTTCAAAACTCAAGAAACCAACCTCAAAAATTTATAACAATATAAATTTAGTTACGTTGATATAGGATATGTACGCTACTGGGAAGCCATTTTTCAGTAAGAAGTGTAGGAGCGTAAGTTCTAAAAGGAGTTCTTTTTTAGAGTAAGCATTATTTCAAATAAACCTTGTCAGATTTCAAATAATATTTTCCTATTCATCTGCAAAATGATTTCATAATTTTTTGTGGTATATTTCAAGCCAGTGCTAAATGCTACCAAAACCTAAATGTATTTTAATTACGCTTTCTCTTTTGATGAGAATTTCATGTAAATACAGAACAAATACTAAATGGAGATATTGCAAATATCTTAAATACATTATTAACCAAAGCACTTCATTTGCTAGCAACTGGCTAGAGACAATGAAATTTGGAAAATTATTCTTAGTTCCCCTAAGACACTGAATTTATTGCCCGACCACATTAACAATTAAAAGGTATATGCAAGAAGTTAAATGTTAAAATATAATGGAAGGAGCTTAACATCTGCTCGTATAAGGCAAGGAACCAACTCCCGCCCTCAGAAGTAACCTAATCAGGCTTGCAAGAATGTAATATTTTACTTTTAAGCAAAATATTATTCTCCAAAAGCTGCAGAGAATTGATCAGACAGATGGAAAAGGAGGAAAAAGAAAAGCCTAGAGAGCAGCAGCCCTGGCTGATGCTGTTGTTTAATCCAATACAGTTTGGTATCACCCTTCAGAGCTGACACTACATTATTAACTGAAACATTGGCACTGAACTATGTCCTCTTCTGTAGTAATAATAATATAATTATATCCTGTAGGCAGAAACACTTTTTCCACCTCTGCCCCTGAAAAAATTATCTACAGACTGGCTTAAAAAATGATGTGTGTAACAAGATAGTACATCACCACTCTGTGGTATCAGTACTCAGGGTCTGTAAATCACGACGCATATTCTGAAGAAACAGATACTCAAAAGTACCAAACATGACTTTCACGTAACACACTGTGAAAGCACCTTTCTTAACGTTATTTCAAACTATCTGGCTGGGTTTCTTTTTATAATCTTTCCTTTTTTTTTTTTTCCCCTGTTTTAAATTTTTGCCCAGCTGTAGTTATATAAATAACGGTATTTCCTGGAATCCCTGAAACGTCAAACCAAACGTATTTTCCAATATTAAATGATTGCATTCCATTATATCATTACCACTTTGAATAGGCTATAATGTCATTGACTGAGGAGTTTAATAGCAATGCCTGATCTTTTATATACCGTACTTTCGCTAATAGAAAATCGGCCTCTTCTGAAACATTAGCACGTTACCCTTTCTAGTAAAGCGGATCAAATCATGGTAGTGAAAAAGTTGCCAAGTCAAATGAAAGTTTGGTGCCAGTTTTCTTTTTTTTTTTTTTATTTCTTTCTTTTTCTCAAGAGGCAGAGAGAGAGTGCAAGAGAAGGGGGATTAAATTTCTTACTAAACTTGTGGCAGTTAACATAAAATATAATAATACTCCTTTAACATTCCTGTCATGATTTTGGTCCTAGCGCTTAAAGCAGCTGAGGACTGAAGGAGTTAATGCTTTAAAACATGCAATAATTCAGAGAGCTCGCTTGCATGATTTGCAATATTTTTTTTTTCTTTGCAAAATAGACTCTGGAGCAGTCAGTTCAACTTCACAAAAAGAGTAAGGGGGGGCGGAAAAAAAAGAAAAAAAAAAGAGGGGGGGACTCTACAACCAATCAAACCAAATGCCAGAGCAGAGGGCAAAGGGATATGGAAACTGAGAAGATAGACTTCCAAGCCCTTTCCTGAAAGTGCTTGGATTTTGAGGAGAGTCCAACATCGCCTGACAAAAGTGTCTTTGTGCAGTGACACTGGGGAGAAGGAGAAGAGGTGGGGAAACCTAATGAAAACAGGCCAAGCCTTGTACATTAGACCCCATGGAGAACTTTGAGTCACACGAGCTGCAGACAAGGCCCGAGTATGTAAGGCCAAATTAAAGACCACCAAATGTAGGGATCATCAGGGCAACCCCAGGGCAGATGTGCTCGTGGCACGGGCCGGCGCATCATTCGGTGCTTCCTTTCGTCCCTCAGCCCATTCCCTGTGTAGGAGCTAGCACCCCAGGCAACACAGCCCTCCATGGGGACTCGGGGCTCTTCTGCCCATTAAGGAAAATAAAATGCATCTTTAAACCCTTACTTCTGCAATCTGGTTGAACATGAGCAGTGGTAAGGTGGTAGAAAAGAGTGTGGAACTGCAGCTCCCATTGCAATGTCCTGGTGTGGGGCTGAGATGCCACCTCCTCACCTGCCCCACATCCCAACCTGCCTGGCTTTCCAGCATCATTCCTCCTTTGTATTTTGTGAGAGGCAGCATATGTATTCTTGTCTTTGAAGGAAAAAAAAAAATCCAGCCTTATGCTACTGTTCATGGGACTTGTCAGCAAAATGCAATCTTTGCAGTGCAATCCCACCCAAAACACATGTCTCGTGATCTGAGCAGCAAGGCAAGAAGCAGTCAATAAATAGGAAACTCCTTATATCTATGATTTAGCATCAAGGTGTTTGCCATCTGCCTCCCACTCGCTCATCCTTTCTCATCAGTAACACCACAGCACAGCATCTGTCTTTCAGATCAGGCAGGGCTCGCTTTTCTCAGAACTTGGTCCCAAACCTCACTGTCTGCCCACCCTCCTTCCCTCTCAGGCTCCCTGCAGCATCCTTTCTGTACCATCCACTCACATGAAAAACAATCTGATGCCATTAGTTATTCTTACACTGCTGCCCGCTCCCTCCAGGGAAGAGCTGCTGAAGCCTTCATGCCAGCAGTTGGACTTTACAATCTTAAAGGTCTTTTCCAAAAAAAACAATCCTATGAATCTATGATGTGCCTGAGCTGTGCTAAACTCCTGATAACAGTGTTTACTAAGATCACAGTGAACACGATCCTGCTTTCATGCAAATTAGCAGAAAAAGCTGCCGTGAATTGGAGCAAGGGTGGAGGAAGTCCTTGCACTTGCTTTCCCCACCAAGAGAAGACTCTTCTTGAATCCTTCCCAGCTTCCCCAACTTCTGCTCTCATAACCCAAGAGCAATGAGCCCCAAGCAGAGGACAGGCAAGCAGAGGCAGCCATCCCCACCACCCTGTGCTGCAACACAGGACAGGCAGCCACTCATCCCAATTATTTAGTCCTATGCAAAGATGAGTGAATTTGGCCCTAAAAACATTGGGAAAACCTGCTTTTAAACAACCCAAGTGCTCTGCCCAGTGCTCCTTCACCAAGGAAAGCTCCTGGATGAAGGGGGTGAGTTTTGCCCCCAGCAGCACTGTCACAAGGTCTTAATTTCAAAATGTTTAAAAATAATTGAGTTGTTAAAAATTTTTAAATCTCTCCATTTCAAGAACAATGCAAAACCACCTTGCCCAGCAGTGAGAGTCAGCAGAAAAGAAACCAAAACAGAAGAACTTGTTGTGCAAGTGAGGACCATTTGTCCCTCTCTGTCACTGCCATGTATTACATGAGATCTGAAAGCACCTGGCCAATTTCTTAACTGGTGTCAACTGGCACTGCTCCTGAGTGGTCAACAAAGCTAAACCTACTTGCAGGAGAGCACAGGATTTGTCCCTGCCAAATCCAAAGGGTTTGTAGGAAATGTAGAAGAAACTGATGTGGGGTAGATGGGAAAAAGGAGAGACAAAAAACAAACCCAGAAGCAACATTTTGTTGCAGCTAGAAAAGATCAGCCCCTTTTTAGCTCTGAGTAACAAACACGAAAAGAAAATCCCCTATATGTAAAGTAATACTTGGAAAAATGATCGCTGTGTTTCTTCAGCAGCAACGGAGCCAACTTCTTCTCTCAACAGCCTCCAGTGTAGAGCAAAACCAAACCATGTGAAGTTACGCTCATGTAAGCAACCTCTATTAGCCAAACCCAAGAGTCCGTACCCAGCAGAAAGCCAGGGAAACCTCCAGTTTTGGTGGGATTGCCCTGGATTTGAACCAGTGTCGCTAGTGGAAACATCTGGCCCAACAGTTCCTTAAAAATCCCAAGTTGGTTGGGTTTTTTTCCTCCACTGACTGTGAAGCCTTGGCAAAGTCAGTGGCGTTGTATAGACTATTGATCACTACAGGGTTTGGTGCTTTGCTTTCCAGTAGATATTTTCCGATAATTTATATTTCTGGCAAAAACTACTCTTCATTTATACAGCAGCAATCACACTGGATGCTCCGCCAACACCTATCTGTGCAGGCTGGATCCACACAGGCAGAAAACTCTGGCTTTCCCAAAGTTTCATATGACCCTCTCAGTTCTTTGTACCATGTTGGATCATTGCAGTGTTATCCTTTAACTGAAGACTTTTCTGTCCTCTGTTCATCTCTCCTTCCTCCTTTCTTCTCTCAGTTCCCCGTGTCCTCCTATCACTGCCCAGGTTTCCTTCTCACTCTCCCATCTGTGGTGCCACCACATTTAAATAGATCAACACACCTACGACTGCCCTGCTCCTTCTGCATGCAGCTCGATAGATATATAGTTCTACATACATTGAGAGAGTCCATATCTATTGATTTCAAGACAATTTAAAGTGTGCTTGCAAGACACTGTATCAAGACAGCCCTACTGGACCATTCCTCGTTCTGCTAAAGTTGATGGAACTGTTCAAGCCAACAATTTGGATGATTTTGGATCACAAGCCACAGACTTGCTTTCACATTGGCTTGAGTATTCCTTTTCAAGTAATCAAATTTACTGTCGGTGTAGCCCAAACAAGCACATTGATTATTAAGAGTTACTGTACCTCTCAGGTCATCCTAACATACTGAGTTCATCCATCAGACAAGAGCTTCTACCATGGATGGCCCTCTTCCAAATTTTACAGGACGTTACTCTCACTAAAAAGGTAGTCACATATACGACGAAGAAACTTCTTAATGTGATTTGTGCAAAATAATAGGGGAAAAAAAAATCATGAAAATATTCTTAATTCCCTGTTTGAATACTGATAGATTGGTTTGGAGCCAAAATCAGGCTCATTGTTCCGATGCATGTGACAGGCTACACCACTAGTATTTTACAAAGATCGTTCTATCACTAGATGCACTAACAGCATATCCCTAAACTTCCCTGTCTAAAGTTAAGTTAAAACAAATACTAGAGAGCACTGAATAAGAAAAAAAATCATCATAATAATCCAAATCCCTGAAGAAACCTGGATTCATCTCAGAAGCTGATTAATATTTCAGGGACGTCTAAATCCAACATTTTGACTTGGGTCCTTTGCTACAATTTATGGGAAGGTTTTTTCCATCCCTAACATGAGATCCATTCGTTTCCACTGTCATTTGCTAAAGACTGGACATACCTTGGGGCTGAACAAAGAGTGAAGATGACGGCGCCTTCGGCTTCGCAGGCGGGCGGTGGGAGAGGGACCCCTTTGCCTGCACACACCTAACACCGCGAGGGCTTTCCGGCGTCGTTATTAAATCAATACAAAACGCCAACAGAGAGCGTGCATCTCATTTTTTAAAGCCGTATGTTTTCCGAGCTGCTTATTCAATCATTTTAACAATTCCTAAACCCACGACTTGCGCCACACGTGTCCTTTCGGTGGGAACCGTAGGTGATGTGATCAAAGTTAGCCTACACCTAATCAGCGCACCGGGAATAATCAACAATCTTTTTTTTAAGATGTGTTCAATTCAGCAAAGGGCAAAGACTATTAGTCTTTTCCTTATTTACTACAGTTTGGGTGAAATTCACATTATTTCCATTAATAACGTTCCCGCCATATCAATTATTATAAGGTGCACTCAATAACCCGGCTACGTTATACCTCGAGCAAAGTATCTTTCAGTGCAGTTTCTCAAGCAAACAAGATTTACATCCTAGTGCAAGATACACAGCTCTACCAAACTAATGCCATATGTCTATTTTTTTTTTTTTTTTCTTTTTTTCAGTCATCGCCCCAGTGACATAATCCGTCGGGCCGGTTCGACATGGAAAAGAATGTCAGAAACTCCATGAAGGAAAACAAGCACCAAAACAGAAAGTTGGATGGGATTGATTAAAGCACCACTTTTAAGTGTGTTGAAACAACACATTTTTCCCCACTTGTAGCAGAAGAAATCTGTCACAGCAGATTTACTCATAAATCGTCTTATCGATACATGGAGAGAAGGAATCTCAGGTGGAAGGATTTTGGTTGTGTACTGAACATCCCAAACCTGCACCCATTAGGCAACCTAAGCCAGCAGCAGGCAGCATGTGTATCTCCGTAAAATAACATCTCTGCTTCCCCTTAATATGAAATTCCTGAACACCTGGATGCTCCCATGTCACAAAATAAATGCTTGTAGAACAAAAATTTACAGTCCCCCACATGCGTTAAATTTGTTTAAACACTTTTTCAAAGCAAAGGCCTTTTTTTCTCTCCTTTTTTTTTCCCCCTCTCTTCCTTTTTTAAATGGCGAGCTGTATTTTATAATGGAGCGCCAGCTCTCCGGCGAGCCTCCATTCTTCCAGCCCTGACAGACTGTTTGTCAGCTAAACTCCCCTTGTCATGTATCCCCACCACTGCCAACTCATGCACGGAGACCTTCACTTTTACTGCTACCACTTGCACCCTGCGCAACCTTTGTCATTGATCACTGATCCAACCCAGTGCCCACATGTTCTTCAAGTGCCTACACAAGTAATGAGGTACTTGTGGTGTAAAATTAAACTGTCAACTGTCAGCGATTGATAACCACAGTGAGAGCTGACCTAGAACACCTGCACCCATGGCCAAGACAGGTGTGACACGTTTGATCGCTGAGCCCTACTAGTCAGCGTGACCCAACGGTGTCCCTCCATGGATTTCGCCCCTGACAGAGACGCCATATTTCAGCCCCGGGTTTCCAGTACCGACACCGCAGCAGCCGCCTCCCCCATCACCACAAACCCTCTCCTCCATCTCTTCCATTATGGTGGCTCCAAATCAAGCCACGCCAGATTTTTGTGGCAACGGATATTCATGGCTGTAGAGCATCTTCTACCTCCGCATCTCCTTGTTCCCTCTTCTGCTTCCTCTTCACCCCCAAAATTCATCAGCACTATCACCTCCTTCATCAAGGTTTTTGTGAGCACCCCAGGGCTCAGTCAGGGTCTTTATCCCCATAGGTGCATTGATTTAGGAACAAGGATGAGCTGCATTTCAGGCTATTTTTGCAGTATAAAGTCTGCCGTTCTGCGTCTGCGTTACTCTGTGTGGCGGGAGCACAGAGCTGAACGTTGCTTTGGCATCGTGTAAGTAAACTCAGTCTGATGCTGCTGGGAACACTGAATAGGAAATCTCCATTCCCCCTTCTCGCCCATTCCATCACTGCCTTGGAGAAATACATCCCTCTTCATCCAGCTGTAATTAGCTTTAACTGGGGTTACTATACAACATTCAGCCTTCGGTTCATATTTGAATATTTTTATCCTTATTTTTCATCTATTCATTTTCACTCAAGCAAAAAAAAAAAGGGGGGGAGGGGGCCGCTTTTAAGGCACACACTGTCTTTTCACCCCCCCTGAAACACATCAGAAAATAATGGCAGGAAGGTTTCTCCCCTCCCCTCCAACAGTTGCACTATATTAAGTTCATGTGATGAGAAGATAAAAATCTATTAACTTGCTGCTGACCTTATCGACACAAGGATCTCTGCAGACATTACAGGAACCATATCTCTTCTGACTTTTACATCCAGAACCTCATGCACCAGTGTCCCAAACCAAATATAAAATCTTCATGATGAGTGAAACAGTGACACATACTCCGACTCCGGTCCTGCTGCCTGGCAGGAGACATGGGGTCCTCCGGGGCCTAGGACCAGCCTCTACTTTCAATTTGACTTCATAAGCGGGTTTTTTTCACCATATGCTGCTGGGGGCTCTGAATCTGAACAGTTTCCATAGGACCATATGCTAGGAGGCAAATGTGCTGGATACAGCAAGGCTTTCTGCTCCTTCATATCACCGTGATGTATTGCAAACATAATTAAAGGCGAGTAACGCGGCCGCTCCTGTTGGGGTTAATCATTTCTTTTTGCAACCGAAACCAGTATAAAACAAACCAATTTTCAAATTAAACCAAAAGTCCATCTAAATACATATTGCTCAGACACACACCTCCCCCATTTCAATGTTATGTACCAGCCACCATCTCCCCCACGCAGACAGTAGCTCTGGAAAGGCAGAGGATTTAGATTGTTTATAGTATTATTATTATTAACAATAAGAGCTCTTTCATGCAGAGCAAGGACTCCTGGTTGCCTCCGCTGTGTCTCCCATTTTAGCAATCACCAAGACCGGGCACCACCAAAAGCACCATCTTGCTTCAGATGCTAGAAGACAGGGATCGGGCAATCCCATGATGGTCTCCAAAAGGCAGAGGAGTTGGTGGCAGGCGGTAGGTGTCACCAGGACAGCAGTAGCGTTTGGCGCTCATGAGCTCCGTCTGCCAGGAGGCAGCAAGGTCCCACAGCGTTAAAAACGAGTGTGTGCAAGATGGTAGCACGGCTGCATTCAAACAGCCCAGAGCTGGATGACATCAAATGAAACTGGAGTGTTTTAACACGATCAACCAGCATCCACATGGTTTGCTAGAGGCACGGACACCTAAATCCTCAGGGAATTTGCTCAATAGCGTATTTAAGGGGATTTTACTTGGACTGGGCCAACTCTCAGGGTAATTCAGGTATCAGAGCAGCAGATGTGTTACATACTCCCATCGCGCACCAGTGGTAGGGCTCTGTCTGCCAAGTTCACCATCTTCCAGCCCCCAGACATGACCAATGCTCCACGCAGCTCCTCCACACTTCAGTTAACAGAGAAATTCCAACACCAACAAATCATGCAATAGCCAAATGTTTTCTGGAGGTGGCTGGAACCCAAGCTGGCTGCTCCAGAAGCTGTGTGAACATGTGGATGAGCCTGCAGAACTGCTTCCTAGTGACTAGTCCATGTGTGCAGTTATCACCTCGTCACTGGGGACGTTTTGGTGCCAAACACAGGAGAGTTTTCTGGGATGTCCCGTGACTCATGTCTCCTGCCCTTATGCCCTGCTCTGGCCACCCACCGCAGGAGACAGGACTCTGGGCTGGAGAGAGCTGTGGTCTGACCCAGCACATCTGGTTTTACATTTGGAAGCGTGCTCACGCAGTTTTCTAGCAGTACCTGGAAAATTCTCAAGCGTGCTATTAATTTGAAAGGCCAGTGTCCCTCCAAAGCTCCTGGCATGCCAAGCCAAACCGCTTGAGGAGCTCCAAGCTGGAGCAGTGCCATGCCCCATCCTTCCCCATGGCTCCAACGCCTCACATGTATTCCACTCCAGAGAGCTCAGAGGAGCTCGTGGTTAGGCCAAGGACTGGCCAAACCACAGGCTGTATCCCCGTTTCAGCCCCCCACGTTCCTCCAGGACCTCTAGGAAAATGGTTTCTGTTCTGTGCACCCCAGTTTACTCTTATTTTACAAGAGCTGGTAGCAACACTCATCCCATGGAGGTGCTGGGAAGTGAGCTGCAGTGGTTAAACATGCCTAAGCCACACTCATATCGTGAGTAATAAAAATACATTACAAATGCCTAACAATCAAGAAATAACATGGCTCAAGCCACTGCTGGTTGTGGTTGTGGTTTTGTGAAACAAAAATCTTACTGATGGGGAAAATTGCTGATGATTTGCTTCACAGAAAGAAAAAACAAACAAGTACAATGTAACATGGAACAAAGTTACGGTTTGATCAGTGATTCTCTTTATATTAGCAACCGGTGTGGGCTGAAAAATTTGGATGCCAATTCAAATGTTTTCAGGGCTTGGAGACGTAATGTGGAGCTCTGCATCCTGAATATGGTGAACCTGATGGGAGGATTGCAGACAGCTAGTGGGTTGGATGAGGAACAGTAGCTAACATCTCATGCTGACACTGCAGGCTCACTGTATTTGCAATATTTTTACTGCATACACACTCTTTCTGGTGCTTTGCTGCAAACAGGTTCTGCAATTTGTACGCTAGAAGGAGAGTAGAGAGGTTGCTTCTCAGCAGCACTCCCTGTAAGACACACCAAGATCAGAGACTGCAAAGCAGCTCAAGGAGAGATCAGTATGTGAAGTATGTCTGAAGCACCACATAGAGCTCACTCCAGCCTGCGCCATCGAGGAGAAATTAATGATACATGGGAAGTTCATTCCAGATGATCACAGTGACCAAAACTCTTGGACCTAAAGCCTCTCTTTTTTTCACCCCTTGAATCCAGAGAGAATCCCTCCTGTTTTTATTCTAATCACAGCGCTGACTGGAAAACCAGAACTTCTCCAGCCACCCAAGTAGAAGCAAAAGAGCCAATTTCAGAGCAAAAAGGACAACACAGAGTCCAGATTACGCACCTCCCATCCTGGTGTTTTGAAATCAAGAAGAGCACACACCTTCTGGCATCCAAAAGAGATACATAAAAGTAAAATTAAACAGCTAAACTCTTGGGTATTCCTTGAGACAAAAAAGAAAGTCAGCAAGAAGTGACATCAAAGATAAGTTGTTTACATATTGGGGGACCTCTCCGCATGTCTCTTCGCATTGATTTTTACGGTACAAAAATATTATTTCAGTGACAAGGATGTAAACCTTATTCAAAACAGGATTTCAACCATATCCTGCGAGTGAGGCATCTCTTCAGATAGCCTGCCTGCACTGACAGCATACCGAAGGCATGCTGATTTTCGGCCACGGTGTTTGTTAAGAAGGTCACAATATCAGGAAGCAGGAGAAGGCTCATCAAAGCCTCGGTGCTCGCCTTCGCCGCTCATCAGCTAGACACTACCTTGTTTTTTAAAGCAGAGCGGAAATGCATCTCCAGTGACCCATTGTTAGAAACTTCCTTTTGTCTTTAAGTTTGCTGGAAGGAGTATGAGGGCCCCTTTTAACTCTTTTCCAATAGGTAATTTCCCTTAATTAGGGCTCTCATTACAAGTGAGAATTTATCAGACGTGATTAAAGAAGCATCTTGTCTCTTTCCTATCGCCTCAAAAGGGGCATATTTTGATCTCCCAGCGTGTCTTGCAAACACAGATAAGCACAGGCACCGAGCTGGGAGATCACAGCAGAAATTTGGCCTGCTCTTAAAGTTCGTGTTTGGATCTCTGCATCCTCAGAACTTCCCTCTGGATTGTAGGGTGTCAAAGCCTGCAGCGACAGGGAGCGGTGGGGTTTCTGGGGCAAGCAGGAAGCTGGGCAGATGCGACCACAGAGCTGAGCTCCAGGGCTTCGAGCAAGCCACAGTTCCTGAAAAAAATCCTGCATGCACTGCATAAGTCACCTTCCTACATATCCCTGGGCTTCATTCCTTCAGAGCATCCATTCCAGTCAGACCATACTCTCAGTACAAAACAGCAACTTCTACCCATGCCCGTGGGAATTGCACAAAAAACCTGAGTATAGTCCTTTTGGAGCACTTCTAACTGCATTTCTCCGTGCTGCAGGCATGAGAGATCTGAGATCTGAGCTTGCTGACCCAAAATCCTGCACTCACATAATGAATTTGCTCTACAGGTACAGCCCTCTCTGCATTGATACTCTGAGTTCTGGCCCTGCTCCTGATGCCTTCTCCTCAGTGCCTGACCCAGCTTGCTTCAACAACAGGGGAAAACCTCCCATTGAGTTCAAAAGCAGCTGGACTGGGCCAGTATGTTAAAAATGTACTTGTGCTCTCAGTAATATTGTTTACTTTTAATAAGTGTGAGTGATAAACTCACGGATAAGGGTACTATTTTCTAGAGATGCAAGTTATTGTTTATCATCGTGAACCAGCCAAAAGCAACAAAACTCATAATAGCAAAATATTAATTTGCACCCCAAAAAAAACTTTTCCACCTACAAATTACAGTATGGATTTACATTAATGGTCTAGTCTTTACACTCCCGTTGAGCAGAGTGAGCATTAATCTGACAATAAAGCAGCAATGAGGAATTTTCCAAACATTACAGACATTCATAACCTGTGAATCACCTACAATTTGAGGTGTCACAAACATTCATCTCTGTATGTGTCACTCTCAAACATCTGTCCCCTCTTCCCCTCGCACGAACACACATTCCATTCAACCACAGATACAATCAGGCTTTAATTTTATTTTTCTCACATAATGTTAATCAAGAGCTAAAAAGATAATTTCCTTCTCCCACAAAGCAATTCCACTGTGGTGGAACAAACTGTTATCTTAAGTTTCACAGAGCAATTGTTCAATAATTCCTGTTTGTGGCTCTTTTCCAAATCCTTGANAGAATTGGAAGGTCCAGGAGGTGGGGGGGGGTGGGGGAGAGATACTTGGTGTGTACAGTTTTCTACACGCAAAGCGCGGAATGAGCTTTAAGCAGTTACTGTTTATTAAACAAGACTGGGAGGGTGTTTTGTTGTGTGAAAGGAAACTGGTAACATTTCTTCAGCAGAAGTAATAAAACACTATGTTTCTATGGAAAAAAAAAAAAAAATAGCAACAACAGCCCTTACTGAGAAAGCACCCTGCATTTCAAACTCCCTCTTAATTTTAGCCTGCGAGCTCAATGAGGAAGGACCAGTCATTTACTACAGCTTGTACAATGAGCAGCACAACAGGGTGCTCCCCTGCCCAGCAGTGGGAGTTCCCATCAGACAAATATTAGAGCAATTATTAATCATCCCAAGTGAAAGTGAAGCATTAAGCTGCCAGTTCAAAGTCACTGGATCTGAGCCGAGTGAGGAACAGGGCAGGGAGGTCTGTGGGCTCAGCCCGGCTGGTCCAAGGCACTGTGCACGGACCCGAGCTGTCCTCTGACCTCCTCCAGAGCACCCCGGTGTAATGCTATGGCATCTGGGAGGATTTCCCCGGGGGTTTGGCCTTGGCTTGCAGGAGGCAGCACCCGCTTGCTCAGGGCAGATCCAGCTGCTGGGCAGGTCTGAAGTTACCAACNCTTCTAAAAAAAAAAAAAAAAAAATCACAACAGAAGCCGAAAAGCACTTGATGTCACTCAGGGGTTCAGCAGCGGCAGGCTCGGCCATTTCTCAGAAGAAACTCCAGCCCTGCGACTCCGACACGCAGAAATGCACTGTCTGTTTGAAGACAATTGCCTGGAAAGATGTAAGCTCCCAGACTGTAAATTTGTCACAGCACTGGCCCTCCGAGATGGTGTTATCTTGGCTTGGTGGATTCAGAGAATTGGAAGGTCCCGGGGGTGGGGGGGGGGGGGGGAGAGATACTTGGTGTGTACAGTTTTCTACACGCAAAGCGCGGAATGAGCTTTAAGCAGTTACTGTTTATTAAACAAGACTGGGAGGGTGTTTTGTTGTGTGAAAGGAAACTGGTAACATTTCTTCAGCAGAAGTAATAAAACACTATGTTTCTATGGAAAAAAAAAAAAAAATAGCAACAACAGCCCTTACTGAGAAAGCACCCTGCATTTCAAACTCCCTCTTAATTTTAGCCTGCGAGCTCAATGAGGAAGGACCAGTCATTTACTACAGCTTGTACAATGAGCAGCACAACAGGGTGCTCCCCTGCCCAGCAGTGGGAGTTCCCATCAGACAAATATTAGAGCAATTATTAATCATCCCAAGTGAAAGTGAAGCATTAAGCTGCCAGTTCAAAGTCACTGGATCTGAGCCGAGTGAGGAACAGGGCAGGGAGGTCTGTGGGCTCAGCCCGGCTGGTCCAAGGCACTGTGCACGGACCCGAGCTGTCCTCTGACCTCCTCCAGAGCACCCCGGTGTAATGCTATGGCATCTGGGAGGATTTCCCCGGGGGTTTGGCCTTGGCTTGCAGGAGGCAGCACCCGCTTGCTCAGGGCAGATCCAGCTGCTGGGCAGGTCTGAAGTTACCAACACCACACTCACATCATGTTCAACTCCAGTCCTACAAGGCTGGGTGAAACAAGGTGTTTTTCACACCAGAGCGTAGGTACTGCAGAAATAAGCTGTGAAATAACCACAACTTTTGGCTTCATTTAAACGTTTCTTTACATTGTTTCCACTTTGGTGTAAATACAGCAAAGTAAAAATCAAAGAATTGATCCCAGATTTTCTTTGTCAGCCAAGAAGGAAAATTTTTAAATAACCACTGTTCTCCAGTTAGAGTAGCACAGGAGGCTCTTCAGGGCTGGAGTACACTATTTTATCCAGTCTCTTAAATTTTTAGATTCAAAGCACAACCAAGAACAATCCAACCATTCTGGAAAGATGCTTCCTAGGCAGAAGATGGAAAATTAACAGATATAAGTAACTGCCAGCTGTAGAAGAGCTTGGCTGTGTCCATACCTGCACACTGCATAAAGGCGGTAAGATTTAGATAAGGCACAGCTAAGCTGAAAATGCTGCTGTGGAGCTGAGCAGGACATTGTGCAGTTTCCCTCCAGCCCAGCACACTGAGGGTATCCTTCCCCCCTCCAAAAAAAAAAAAAAAAAAAAACAAAACACAAACCACCACCCCAAACCAGCAAACATATTGCCATACAAAGGGAGGTTTCACATTAGCCTTTTGACTTATTTGAGCTCATAAATCAGATAAAATATATAGAACTGCCCCGACAGCCAGCATCAGTAGGAGCCCCTTGCCATGGGATCAAAGCCCCAGGAAAGGGAAAATCACCCCAGCTTCCCCGCTGGGAGCAGCCCACGTAGCTCAGCATCTCTGCTATGGGATAAAGGGCTTCTCCTGTTCAGGATGAAGCTCAAGAAAAGCAAAATCAATAAGGACAGGGAGAGGGGACAATTCAGATCATAGGGTATTGACCAAGACGCAAATCACGTCTTAGGCTTTGGGCACCTCCATGCTCAGCCGTGGAGATACCTCCTTGATGTAATTGCTGGGAACGAAGATATTTGTTAATTCCTGTTCTCTCCCGTGGCTTGCCAGGCAAGCAGTGTATATGAGGCCAAGTTCTTTCCACAAATCCTCACACATAAATCCCACTGAGATCAGCTTGGGTCTTACACAAGCCTCCCAGACCATAACATGGACTGGAGACTACGTGTCCTTTTCATCCCAAATCCAGGTCCCCACATTCAGTAGTTTACTTGTTACATCCTAACAAACTCTCCTGATTTAAATTTCCTTGAGCTTACGAGGCCCTTCCCTTTCAGTTCCTCCTGGCTTACAGATGCAGACAGAAGCAGGGCCACCCCGGGCTAAAACACACATGCAGGCACATGACTTAACACCCTGCTCCTCCAGGATAAGCTAGGAGCCTGTAAATCACCACACTTCCAGCAAAACAATAGCTACCTCTTGTTTAAATAAAACTGCACCTGCTCCACGAACATACCACCGAACAATCGCTTTGTTTTTCACTAGGCATCCAGGCCGAAGCCACGCTGCTTCCTGACCCATATACTGGAAAACTTATTCTTAGAAGGGTACAAGGGGTTTCATGTCACGCAGCAACGTTTTGCAGCGATCACCTTCCTTCCTTCTTTTGTACTGGGGTGGTACGTGGGTTTGTTTAGCTTTCAACAGGTTTATTTCCATCGTGGTCCTCCAAGACCTCGCAGCCCTTCTTTGGCAAATGTTCCTTCTTTTTGTTTCCTATCTCGGGTTATCGCAAGCTCTGAACTGCAACTTGGGCCCTTTTGAATTATTTTTCAGGAGATTCTTCTCCCATTGAAAGAGTTTGGGCAAAGCAAGTGCCAGTTGAAAAACTTCTTTGTCAAATGTTCAGTCATTGCTAAATCACTTCACTCCCTCCCCAGCACGTTAATTACAATGCCTGTTGCAAGTTTATTTATCTCTGCTTGATGCTTGTTTATTGATTGCACTGGGACCCTCTTCTAATGGAGTTGTTTTGCTTAAAATAAGGTGATCAGTAGTGATTGAAAAATGGGCTGCTTGAAGAGGTTGGGTCATGGAAATAAAGAGTAGTAAGTTTTGTAGGAGAAGTACACGGAGGATACGAGCAAACTTCTCTACTTCATTTAGAAATGTAGTGTCTCCAGCAAGGAGCATGGATTGGGCCCTTTACTAAGCCACAATAATGTTTTAGGCTCAGATTTGGGAATAAAACAAGTCCAAATCCAGCCTGATCAGCACATTTCCTCTTAGATGTGTCTTCTGTCCTGCAGGCTACTGCACTTAAAAACAAGCACCCTTCATCTGCTCTCTGCCCAAAATCAGGAGCTCTTCCTCACTACCAGCTTTCCAGGAACATGGTGCCCTCTCCTTCTTGCATCCTCTTCCTGGACACCTGTCCCACACCACGCTTCCTGCTCGTCCCACACAACTCTCTGCCGGATCCGGCACCTCCCTGCTCACGCAATCATTTCCACTCTTGGCTGCCAATGGACTTCTTGGGGAGCTGTGCTTTGTGGTCCCATTCAACAGTAACATCAAGGCTTCAGTCATTTAAAAGTACAGCTGAACGTATAAAACAGCACTTGTGCACCAACCATCCTAACCAATCATTTTAGCAATTTTAAGAATATTTGTGCTGCTTCTGCAGGCACTGCTAGGAGGTTACTCCTCTTCCTCTATCTAATCAGAAATTTGCAGCCTGAGCAACAGGTGGCTTTTAGTGCAGCAGCTCAGAATTAAAGAGAACATTATTAAAGTGCATTTCAAAGCACTATTTGGAGTTTCTGGTGTATCCTGGAAGTTAGGTTGCAAAGACAGTCTTGGATGAATTGACTGACTCTGACCATCAGGGTAAGTGAGATTTCTTCTTACACAAACCAGCAAAATGCAAGCCCACATCAGCATCCTACCACACGACCCTTTCATAAGGGCAACAATCTCTGCCGACCCCATCTACAAAGTCTCCATCCAGTCCACTCTCATTATTGTTCCCTAGCCAATCAATATATTAAATTACTTTTAAAAAGCTTCCACATGCAAGGCAAGACATTTCTCAAAGTCCCATAGAGAGGACAAAATCACCCTGAAAGCCAAGTTAACCTCCTGGTCCCTCTACCAGCAAGAGGTGTAGCCATATACCATGGGCCACAGATACCAGCTCTCCTGAAGCCCTGCCTTGGCCAGCACCTGTGATGTGCCCCCATCGCTACCTATGCCCAACACCTCACAGCTCCAGCCGATTTGGCTGCCTCCAGCTCAGAGAGTCCAAACAAGGATACAAAGCACCTGCTGTGCCTCATACCAGGTCCAGCACCAAGGCGACCAGTGGGAATCACTAGGGCTTGCAGAGTTGTACCTCTGCAAGTCTCAGTGGCGACCACAGCCACCCTCGTGAGTGCTGTCACTGTGCCATCAGAGAGGCCTCATGTGGGACAGCCGGGTGCTGGGAACCCTTTGCAGCCCAGCAGCAGCTTGGGGTCAGGTGAAACCAGTACATCTCACAATAAAGGGAAGCTGAGCCAAGCTCTGGACCAGCCCCTCCCTGACACAAGGACATTTGAAATGTGGACCAAGAACAAAGCTCCCTGTTAATAACAGCTTGTTTCGTGCAGTGAAAAATGGGCAATATTGGGTTCACAAACTGAATTCCAAACTGCTTGGCCATTTTCCCTTCAACTTCCCAAATTTATTGAAGCGTGGGAGCCTGGTTTTCTTTATAGCTTTCGAGTGACTGGCACATCACTCAGTCGTGGAGACTCACATCCCCCATCACCGCTGCGTCCACGGGCAGAGTCAGCTCATGTATTTGCACACACTGACCAAGTTCCACATCCACTTGTGAATTCCCAGGACAGCCAATTTCTGCTGAGCCCTGATTTACCAGCCTCCCTTTATTTTCCTGGAAACTTTCTTCCTATCATACCCGTTCCACAATCCAGTCAGCTGTATCATCAACCCTCCTGAGCACAGTGACGATCCCAGAGGCATGTTTGGAATATGGATGCGGCGGAGTCATCAGTCTCCGCATCTCCCAGACTCACAAGGGTCAGAGACACAGGATGAGCCCATTCCCCTCACCACTGGAGGCAAGAGAGATACCTTCATCCTCACAGCAGATATTTGCTGACTTTAGATACAGGCAACATCTGTCAATCAGAGGGACCAGCTTGTGTACAAAAGGAGTAAAGAGAAAAGTAAAAAGGGATTGTTCAGCCCCTGAGCAAAGCTCAGGTGAAGCACCACTCTGCTGCCCACGCAGATCTTTGGCCCCCCACACCCTTCTCCTGCAATAGCCACTAGAGAGCACTTCTTCCCTTCCCTTTTATCAGACAGGCTTACAGATTGAATGTTATCAATTGACAGCTTTAAAGCTAAGGAATTGTATAAATTAAATACGGTCTGCAGCAAATATACTGAGGAGCTAGAATTTATACACACACTAGATATGGGAGCTCTTAGTTATTACCCACTTAAGGCTATGGCACTGATGAATGGTAAGGCCACCCTATCCCTGAAGGCACTTTTCATTACCTACAGTATAGGAATATTGAGAGCGCGCGTGTGTATGTATCCAGCATGACTGCTCATTTCCATAGTTCTCCATCAGGTTTGCATTCAGTTTATAAAATAAAAAATTACTCTGGGGACATATTTCACTCATTCCAGAACCCTCTCCTTCTCCCCCCTGCTCCCCAGCCCACAGCCCGGTTGCCTCTTTCCTCCTCCCAGCCCCGATACTGTAACAATGCCTCTAAATCTGATGGTGCTTATTAAATGAAACAACTTAATTACTATCAATATATAATGTTGTGTACTACAGCCTCAAACTGAGACATCTGATCCCATTCCGCTCCTGACCTTTAATGGTCATCAAATCAAAGTAATTTTGGTCAGCTCAGTACAGCTCTGACACATGCCCAGGTCAGGAAGATGAAGGGACACTAATCTACCATGTTACCCTGCCCATTGTTTAATACCTTTTTCAACAGAATCTAATAACTGGAGAAATGCCAGTTTTCTGTCTAGTTTGGGTTAAAACCTCTTTTCGTTGAAAATAAATAATTACGGAACATTCTGAATAGACCCGGGTTTACATAATTGGTGCCTCTTAGACAGAGCAATATACTTGCCTTTGAAGTTTGCAAGGAGAGGAATTTCGGAATTCAAATCAGCAGCAGCGCTCCTGAGTGCACTCCGCTCTCCACCTTGGAGGGGCCAGCGCCAAAGGAGCCTTAATTAAGGGAAGTGAAAACCACTTTTGATTCACCAAGGTAACACAACAAGTGCATTGCTTCCTCTGAATTGAGGGGAAAATAGCAGGAATGCTTCCACTCAGTGGCAGCTGTTCTGCAGGCTGGCATTCAAGTCCTTTGCGGGGGTGGGGAGAAAACAAAATTTAAAAAAGAATCTATCATAAAATAACCAGTAACACAACACCTTGTGCATAAAGACAACGGGAGTGTTTAGGTTCAGGCATTACTATTTATACATATTGTTTCCCCCAGTGCTAAACAAAACAAGTTTTCCCGTGCCAAAGGCAGGGACGCTGCCAGGAGAGCCAGACACCCTGTCTGGATCGGACAAATAGCCTGACCTATTGACGGGGCAGTTGGATGTGGCAATATTTTATAGCGGGCTCGCTTTGCTAATGCACTTGCATCAGGCCACTCTCAAAGCAACCCCACGCTCTGGAAAAAACTAACTGCAGCACAAAAAAAACCAAACAGACCACATCACATCAAGGCAGATCCCGGTCATTCTCTGAAAAACCAGCCCTGGCTGCATCAAACACGAGGGCAGGAAACTAGGGAAGCGTTCCGGGATTGCCAGGTTTCAAATCAGCCCTGCCTTTGCGTTTGGGAAAGAGGGAGGCTACAAATCATACCTGCCTGGCTTTGGAAAACGCCAGTCACGGCAGCTGAGCAGAAAACACAGAAGGATGTTTTTGTTAATTACTCGTTTCTCCACTAGCTATTCTTTACCTGAAGTCATTAGTCATGTAGCAGAGCGGGCAGGTAAAAAAAACCCCAGCGACCAAGATTTATAGGGCATCTCTCAACCCGAGGGTCCCACAGCAGCTCTCAGGGTTGGGATTACATCATGCCCCAGCTCTTCAAAGGCCGAAGGGCCAAACCTTCTCTCGGTGCGGCCTCCATCGCACCGCAGGTGCTGCTCTGGGTTACAAGGAGCTGTGCAGATAGGTAGGACCAGGCTCCATCCCTCCCAGCACCCATCCAAGATGAGTAGGAGCGGAATGCAACAGGCACTGTACATCTCAGCCTCCCCGCTCCTGTTTTCCTTGCTCAGGTGGAGGAATGGCATCGGCTCCAAGGGAATTACACCCCAAGAACTTAGAGCAGGATTTATAATCAATCCTCACCCAGACACTTACTTGAGAAGGAATTCAGGGTTTGGCCGTACACACACCAGCATCACTCCACAACCACTGAATGCATTTAGGGTGTAATTGAATCTTTTAGCGATTTTTCTTAAAGGAAAATCTTATCCATTTAGGGTCAATTTGACACCATTAAAGTTAATGGTAGCTTTGCCACTTACTCGGTGACAGTGGGGCTGAGGAGGGATCGGGACAGAGCAGATGGCCCTATGCAATGGTTACATCAGCAGCATCCCCGGCTGTCACCCTCTCCGAGAGTCAAGAAAGGAGTATTCTTCCATTATTTTGGAGCTATGTTTACTCTTAAGCAGAACAAATACTCAGCCTTAATCAAAGGTGTGTGACCAAGCTCTGCTCTCATCCAGGCTGAAGTAAATCCAGAGGTAAACCAATGAGATCAATGGGGAGCCCATCTCAGGCTCCGCAGTGGTCAGCGCCGGACACGGAGGGGATTTGGCACTGCCGGAATGTGATTCCCCTCCCTGGCTTTGCAAGAAAATAGCATCTACTCTCCAGACGCACAAAGCTGAAGTGCAAAATATTCTTTTGATTCAAAAGTAAGCAGACACAAAAGCGTTTTTCCTCATGAACTGCCATGCAAACATTTTCCCTTTTCCCAGCCAGCCGTTGCCTGCATCTGATCTCACATCTGGTTGCCCTAAGTGGAAACCACTGGTGAGTTTAAATGGCATGAGTCAACTTCCATAACCAAGGAGGGCACAGCCTAGACCACCAACTCGCAGCTTATGAGTCTTTCCTAGAGCATTCTGAGATAAAAGATCTCCGTTTTATTCAAACAGAGCCAAACCCTGCTGATACCTAATTTTGCTTCTATTACCTCATTAATAACCGACAGACGTTTGCAGCTTACACTTCTTTCTGTCTGCGTTGCGGTCGTCATACGCAGGCACGAGAGCTCGCTCTTGTTGTATTTGTTTTGGGTTTAATTCCCAATTCTCATTTATGCCTCTGCCACCTTCACAGAGCTGGGCTCAATTAACCCTTTTGTGTTCTCTTTGCGACAAGCATGACACGATCTTTTAACTGGTATTAATGTTCTCCTCAGAAAATATTCATTGCCAGCTTTATGTAGCCTGGCAATCGCTAGAAGTGGGATTTTACTATTAAATGCCACTTTTGTGCTTTAAGTGTAAAGGTGCGTTCACATGTCGCTTAATTGTAAACGTGTTTAATGTGTATTTGCAGCTAAAACCAAACCTCTATCTTTGACACATATTTTGCTTATTGGTCAACCTGGCAAAACTGAAAAAAAGTCAAAGTAATATGACCATGTCAGGTAAACTCTTTAAAAAAAAATGTTTAAATGAGGGATAAAACTGTTTACAAGTTTTTAACTGTAAAATATTTCTTTTCTTCTTGTATCTTGCCAATATCAATAAAGAAACAACATGTATAAATATATATAAACAGACACTTGGCATAAGACCACATTTCACAAAATATGAGTAATAGAGCAGGAAAATTCAAAGTATATTTCTTTTTTTACTGTATTGAGCGGACAGGTTACCTTAAAGAATACATTATGTGTAGATGGATGAAAATACAAAGCGCATGCAGGATACGTAGGATATGAACAGGGTGTTCATTTCCAGGTAAAAACGCAAACGTTTTGGTTCATTTCAGATCTCACTTACACTGCACTATTTGGTGTAACTTCATTGACTCCCCTGTATTTGGACTTGAGTCCAGCAAAGCACTTAAACACATGCTTAGCTCTAAGCGCACAATAGTCCCCTTGAAGTCAAATTAAGCACATATTTACGTGCTTTGCTGGATCAGGGCCATACTACAGATTTACACAGATGTAAGTGAGCTCAGATGAGCTCAAGCCACAATGTTTGTGTCCAGATTCAAATCCAATTGGCAAATGCTTTCAAAAGCCGGAGGTATTTGGATTAGGGGTTTTGGTCCAAGCCAATCTGTAACTTTAGTACCTGAACCCACATTTCTTGTGCGCCCAAGACTCCCATCGGCATTAGTGGGAGCTTTGGAGGCACAAGTAGTACAAGAGCAAGACCTCTGGGACTAAAGAGCCAATTTACTTAAACCCAAATTATAACATTTTTTAACCTTTAAATTAAACCAAACTCCCACCAGAGTTCCGCCCTCGCTCCATTACATTTCTCACCCAGCATTTGGATTTTTTGTTTATCGTATTACTATTGCTTTTGGCCAGCATTTGCTTTATTATATAACATTAACCTAGGAAAAACTAACAGGCACCATCAAATAGCTGTTAATATGAAGCGCTTCTAAACAAGTGCCATTAGCATACCAGCAGCGAGCACAGGAACTCATTTACATTACATCTGTTAGCGCTGGATAAACACAGATTTACCAGTTTAAACGGCAAATGATGCCGCAGCCTGGTCAGAAATTAATTTCAAGTTTTTTCCACACACTTCACCAGGCCAGTAAACGGACGCCACGTACTGAGCTACAGATCAGCCAGCTAGGAGGTGCCAGAGCCCAGAGTGACACACTCTTTCACCCACGTGTGTGCACCAGCCTCTAACATCATCTGCTTGGTCACCTGGGGCATCAGACCAGTAAGTCCCCCTCCACATGATGGGGAAAAAAAAAAAAAGCTATCCTCAAATCATCATCATAGGAGTTATCACCTACCACTCTGTGGCTCTAGCATGCGCTACACCAATCAGTAGACTCCTGCTTCTGGTATTGCTCAGAGCAGAGGTGGCTTCTGGCTCTACAAAGCCTGCGACTCCCAGAAACGCGGGAAGCACCAGCACCGAGATGGGAAATCCCCCCCATCCAGCTCAGAAGGCATCACAAGAAGCTGGAGAGCCCTTTCAGCAATTCCTGCCTGCTCCAGAAAATGCTCTTCAACAGCAACAGCCTCCAACACACAGCTCACCCCCACCGTGGTCAGCAAAGTCTTTGTGGGACAACACAGCCTGTCTCTGCTGGTTTTATCAGACACTCTTATAGGATTAGCACATCTTTTTTCTTGCTTTTTAACCAAATCCAGAGTGAAATAGTGCTATCCAATCACCTCTGCTGCTGCGAGTACAGAAGGCAAAGCTCTCCCCACACTCAGAGTGCTGTGAGCTTTCAAGAGACGGTCTCTGAGCATCCTCAAACCATCTCCCTTCTCACACATTACTGACCAGGGCAGCACGACACTGAAGAAGCACCCTGGCTTCTGCTGATGGCTGCTGGTGAGCTAAAACTGTGGCCAGAAAGGAATTATTTTATTCCCCTTTTTTATATGTATATCTATATACAGCAAGTACACACAATCATGGGGCTGGTAGAGGAAACAGAGGTGCTGGGACTCAAAGCTGCAGCAGAAAGTAAAACAAGACATGGCATCCAGTATCTATTCCCATAACATTTTAGCTATGGATAGGGAGACTGTGCTGGGAACAGAAGGGTTTTTTGTTTCCCTGAGTTAATCTCCAACATCATCTGAAAAGCACACAGGGTAGGAAAAAAACTCTTCCTCCAATTGCTTTGGGATTTTTGTAACCAACACTGAAAAAAATCAATATCAGTAGATACAACACTTAAATAAGTGAAACTTTGCAGAAAAGAGATAAAATAAAATTGGGCTTTTCCTCAGAAAACATCAGATCATTCCTTGGAAAAAACTAACTGCAGCACGGAGGAATCTGTGATTCTGTGATTCTGTAATAGCATTTTGTTGATACCAGCTCTGGGAAGACACCCTGAGGCTGCAGTTATAGCTATACTTACACTGAACTGGAACCAACTCCACCCTTAATTGCAGGCAGCAGTGGGGGAAACAGAGACAGCAAAAAGGCAGCTTCACCCTGCACCAAAGCCCCAAAGGCAAATCACCCCTCAGCCCCAACTCACCACCTGCTGAGCAGTACCCAAGACAGTGGCTCCACAAAGACAAACCCCTACCTGGAGCAGGGTATAAAACACCAGTAACACTTTCCATGGCATCCTACAGGATGAAGAGCAAACTGCTTGGCAGCGAGAACTACATTTTCCACCCAGCGCAGAGCCAGTCCTAATTATCTTGCAAACAAGCCCAAAATAGAGGGCCCAATTTCACCATCATATGGTACAGCTGAGCAGGTCCCTGCCCAGCTGGGTGGAGGTGAAGCTCAGGAGAGTCAAGACACACCCTCACAATCTTGCTTGTGACTTTATATCTAGTGATCTTCACTCCTGTATCTTCCATCATCCCTACACCTCATCATATCTCAGGCCATCGGGCATGTGAGGTGCACGGACGGACCGGGTGAGCCTCTGGAAACCTGAGAAATCCTGATGTAGCCATGGGAAGAAAACAGCTGGGCAGCCCTGGGTACTTGAAAGGCTGCAGAGGATAACACCAGGCAGTGCACAGTCCCAGCTTGTTACAGTGTAATTGTGAAAGCAGATGTTCTGCTCTTCTACACAGCTTTTTTTTTTCTTAAAAAAAAAAAACCCGTAAGTTAATTAACAGCCTTTCCTCACTGGAATGTTCAGGAAGCCAGTAATGATACAATTCAAGCCTAATCTTTTGCTTCTCTTCAGCTGGAGTTGCACATCTCAACAGAGTTTTTTATATTTTTTTCTTTTCTTTTCAAAAGCCACCAAGGTCAATGTAGCTGTAACACTGGGAGAATATCCTAAAAACAGATAATGGCACCGAGGGCTAGAAAACACAAGAGTGGCTGTTGGGTAGTCTTGATAATTCTGTATATCAGGAAGCAGAATAAGAGATGGATAGATGAAATAATGCTGTTCTATAGCCATGAAAACAAGCCTATAAAGACTTTGACAGAGTGGAGATTGCCCTGTATCTACTTTCTCCCCACCCTGGATGGATCCCAGGACGACCAGCCAGCAGAGCCGCATTGAGGCCACCTCCTGCCAAAGCGGGTTTTGCTTTCACACCAGTTTGACACCAGTTTAGCTCCATGGGCTTTGAGGCTGTTACTTTAGTGTGCTAAGGGGAAAAAAACCCTCCAAGCCAGCACTATCGGTGTGGTTCCTGCGGCTGACAGGAGCTATGGCTGGGACGGCCACATCTGATCGGCTGGGGAAAGGTCTGTCTGCTTCTACTCCTCTGATGGTCAGGGGAAAGGTATCTTGGAGAAGAAAGGGATAAGAAACTCCAAGAGCAAGAGAGTTTGGCTGAAAATCCCACCAGTAAAACGTACTTTCTCTCGCTAGCCTCCTGCAGAATATGTCTTCAAGCTATTGGCAGATTCGACCACAAAGAAAATCTCTTTTGCTGAAGTATTTTCTGTATCGAGATGATCCAGACAATCTCTTCTTCGAACTTAATGTGTTTTCACTGTGTACTTGTATTAACTTAGCCCAGTGTCAAAACACAGCAGCAGAGGTTAATATTTGGTTGGAGCTGGTTTTCTAGCTATTCATCTCACTTTTACTTCCTTTCCTTTTTGTTCTTTCCTTAGCCTCTTTTTTACTGCTGTTAAATTCCTTGCTTTCATTTCTGCAGAAGTTCAGCCTTCCAGCCCGTTCTCCGATGCTGTTAGACATCAGCTCAGGCTCAGACTTATTACTTCTGATATGTCACTCCGCAGGCAGGGAGCCTAAAGCAACACGGCTCCCTCCAGCCCTCGCGAGCTTCAGCTGGATCTTCACCGACCCGCAGAGCACAGCTATTTCTGCCTAGCAGGAATCCGGAGGAAACATGTAGACCTGAAGAGTAAACCCAGCACCTTAGTTCACACTGAGCCTCTGAAACAGGAGACTGAGCAGGAGATCAGGATGCACAGACGTGATTTAGCCACGTTAGCTTGCTGAGCTCATGCAGATATCTACGTATATATAACCCCGGTAGAGCACTAGGGAGAGGAAACCCTGTAGAACAGCATATTCAGAGCCTACTTAGTATTTGGAAAACACCAATCATCACTTAAATCAGATGTCCTCTATTACTTTAATATTCCTGAGCAGAAAGGTGCCAGCAGAGCTGATTTGTTGGCCTCCTTTCACTCAGGCATCTGACAGCAATCCATCAGGCATGTCCCATCTCCTCCCCTGCCATCCCTGCCTACTGTCTGCTCACTTCCATCTTGTTTCCAGTGCTACCTTTGCTGCTGACGGTGAGAGAGAGCCCTTTCCTTCCTGTGAAACCTTTTGAAAAGGAAATACAGACATTGGAATGAATACTTCTTTTCATTCTAGCTTCTTCACCTTTTTTTTTCCTTTCCCACAGTGGTCTCTGCATTCCCTTTTTTCGTTCAAGCTACATAAATAGTACTGAACACTGATGAGGTCTCAGCTCTGCTTAAAACCCCAGAAAGGGCTTTTAAGGATATATCCAAGTCCTCAGACCAGTTAAAACTGGAAGAAGAAATGTCTGTGATTTAATGTCTAATAAACAAACCGCCAAGGTCAAGATGGCATCTTCTCCCATACCCATAATCACTTCCCTCAACATGTGGAGTTGTTGCATGTATCAGCAGTACTGCATCTAATGCCCAGCCGCATTTAATTTTCCTTCTATAAATGACTTCCCAAAGAGAAGTGAGAGTGAATTATTACACTGTAAAACAGATTTTTAAAAGATGAACCGTGCCGAGTATAAAACAACGATTTGCGTGAGGAGCAAAGAGAGTGGAGGTTTATCTTGTAAGTGCTATCGAAGGAATTCTGGAGTTAGATTTACGCACGTGTTTTAGCCAAAAAGCTAAGGGACGAGTGACTTTAATACCGTCTGTTCTGCGAGATGAGCCTTGAGATTGTGATGATCACCTCATCTGTAACAATCAGGGCTCTTAAACATATTTCAAATTAGAAATGCTCCACCCTTCAAAAATAAGTGTATGATGCTCATTCCCAGACCCGGATCAAACCATTCAGTCAGCTTTAAAAGGACTATTCCTTCCAAGGGCTACCCAGTCACGTTGGACTCAAGGTACAGCTTTTCATGGCAAAGTCGAGTTCCACTGCCCTGTCGTGCCCAATGATCTGATCCAAAAATCAAATGTCTGGGGAACCAGGCGTGCCTGGCACCGCTTCTGCGTGCTGTGCGTAAAGCCGCAGTGTCTTGCCTGCTAACATTTCTATTTACAAAATATTATATCTAAAGCCGTTGCACTGGTAACAAAATTGCAATCAGAAGGTAGGAAACTGCTAAATAAAGCCCATTTTACTGCCTAGCTTCAGGGAAATCCATAAAATTATCAGTCCTCTCTTTCCTCAATGTATTTTTTTTGCAGTTTGTGATGCTCCATGGGGTATTTCTCTATGTGAACTCCGTGATGGTTTGGCTTCAAATTATCCAAACGTAAAACTGAGCTTACAAAGCTTCACTCAGAGGTTGCGTGGACCCTTTTTATTGGCACAGACTTAAAAAGAAACTTAATAAACCTTTTAGGCTTCGGGGACTTTTTGGTTGCTGGCACTTGCCAGCCACACTGCTCACGCCCCTCTTGCAGCGCCTGGATGGAAAGCGGGCTGGAACCACAACCCGAGGATTTTATAGAGCTGGATTATCTGCTAGTATTGCTCTCTTCCTTCTCGGCAAGTCTCAGAGCTATTTTCTTTGAAAGCAAGTGGGTCATGCTGCAAGGATACTCGTAGCTTAATGCCACTCGATCACCCAAGGTTACGGACACAGCCAAAAATAATAGGGTCGTCTAAAATGGAACCAGGAGAGGAGGAAGCATTTGCTGGCAGAGGGAGAGGTCTGATGGGATTAAAGCTGAAGCACATTCACCCATGTGCAAGCAGAAAGCCTAGCACTCTGCAGGCCCAACTCTGTGGATTTTCCTCAAAGCATCCAGTTATCCTTGGGCTTTTATTACTGCCTCCAACGATGCTGTAATTGTAGCCGTAGGGCAGCAGGCCTGAAGTTTAATCTGCATTTCTTAGGGCCTAAACTCTGAGTGGGCTGCCTGTGTTTGCACAGAGCTCAGCACAACAGGCATCCAGTCCTGGATGGGTTCTGTGGTTGCCGCTTTAATTCACGTCATAATAAATAATAATGTCAAGTTGAAAATAAATCTTTTGGGTTTGGTCCATCGCTGATCCTTTAGCGTGGTGCATGGTGAAAGCATCAGTTGGGAAGCTTTGCTGCATCCAATCCTGGGTCTAGCTCTGTGCACCCTCTTCTGGCTCAGGCTCGGTTCAGTTTTCACTCAGAGCATGGGTTCAGTACAGATAATTTCACCTGTTCTCTCATTTTGAGCTTGGTTGCTGATCCTAAAGACACTGCAGGGCTTTATTCCCTCAGATCTCTCTGATCTGGAGCATCCTAGTGCATCATTTCTTCATTTCTCAGTTACTTTGGCTTCACCTGCTATCTTCCATCGCACCACATACCACAAACTCCTGGATAGTAATTACATAGGAAAAGAAGAAATGCTTAATAACTCTTACACAGGCAGCCAGTGACCACTGAGATAGTGCTTACTGTAGGAACTGAAAGAACCAGGACAAATATATCATATTTTTTACCTTTTACATTTAACAATTCTCATTATTGCTGTGAATTATCATGATACAGTCACACTGAAACAGCAAAAGTATAAAGCAGCGCTGTTAACTCAGATACAGCTGATATCCCTTTGCTTTCCATGTTGTGTATTCTTAGAACAATACTCCATGCCAGTCCCTGCAGCCAAAAATACATCAAGAGACTAAAAACAGTCAAACAGAAACATCACTTCAAAATTCTTTCAGACGACATGTTTTCTTTTCTCCCTTTACATGGAGCCACAAAGAGAATGGGAAAAATTAAACCTCAGAAAAGCACTGCTTAATTCCTCACCAAGATGCAGGTAAATAAAACATGCCACAGTAAGTTCAAATCTCAAAGAGTTTTCAAGAGGGAAAGGTTAATCATTTCTGTCAAATGTTGGAAATGTTAAATGGTTTTAAAATCACAACTGTAAGCAGCACTGGTGACTCAAGCCATGTTTTAGACATGTTTGGTTCGTTTGTTTTTTTCCAGCCGTCAACGCTTGTCTCTCACATACCTTCTGTTTGTCCGAGATGAAATCGGATGGCATTAAATGGAACGTTTATGAGAGGCACCAGGTTCTTTCAGCAGCAAAGCGATTTGTTCAGAAGGTGCAAATTCAGACTATTTTGAGATCTGCGGTTCTTGGGATGCAGAGCCCTGCAGTGCAAGACAGGAGTGCTGGACCACTCCTGCATCCCCCAAACACCCACCACAGCCCCCAGCGGTCCTCCACTCCTGGGCGAGATGGAGAGTACGGGGAATGGACGGGCCACGGTGGAAAACAAGCATGTGAAGTCACCACAGTCCCCTCATCAGCTGCGTTCATGTTTCAGCGTAATGGCTGAAATGACTCTTAAATGAGGCCAGATTATAGGGCCGTCCTAATTCACTTACACTGATGTAAATCCAGGTATCTGTTACAACGTCGCTTGTTGAGTCTCACCACAGAGCAAAAGCTGCTGATAAACCCCCACCCCCAAGGACAAAGGTAAGCCGATTCTTCTCAGCCAGACCCCATCCAAAGCCCGTTGAAGTTGGTACGAGCTCCTTCAGCTCCAGTGGGTTTGGGATAAGGCAGGTGGCCAGCGCTGAGCCAGCTCTGCTGCCAAAATGCAAAATCCTTTTCCATTGGCTTTGCCAGTTTGGTGTTAATACATGTGTGAAGGAGCTTGGAGGGGGAAAGGCTTTTGAGGGATTTTTTCTTAAACAGAGGAATGATTTCACTCTTGCCGGAACGTGGACTTTATGCAAAAGGAGAGAGGGCAGGAGACATTTTTCTGAATCCATCGGTTCCCTGTGGCAGCATCCCAGCAGAGGTGGGACAGGATTCCTCTCTGTCACAGGCACCCCCAGGTTCCTAGGGCCGGGTTAGTCCCCACTCTCCACTGCAGATGGGCAAATCTGGAGTCACGGGTGGATGTGAGTCCAGAGCCCTGCTCGCCAGCCATGCCTGAAGTAAGAGGAAGCTTGATAACAACATGGGATGCGGGAGGCAAAACATCCCTTGGACACAGGTGAGCCCCCATCCCAGTACAACAGGACCTGCTGAGAGCTGGTATCATTTTAAGTACATTTTCTCTCGTAAACAACACTGCCCTGAACCATCCTCCGATTTTATCATCCAGTCTTCCCCCACTGCCAAGTTTTTCTGTTGCATGTGTCCCACACAAGGTGCTGTTGCCCCTTTGCCTTTCCAGGGGAAGGGCTCTGCCTTCCTGTGACTTTTGGAGCACATAGCCCGGCCGGTCTCGGAATTCAACCGGGGCCCTCGCAGAGGCTGCTGCAGTATAAACAGTTTCAGTAGGGCACATGTTATGCAGTAAGATCACCCGAAACCAAACGTTTTCCCAGTGCACACAATAAACATCCATAATAAATTGCATTACACGAAATATATTTATGGCTAATTTTTTTTAATTTAAGCCACCTGGGAAATGGTTGTTAGATTGGTTGATATGAAGGTCTCAGTGTTCTGGTAATCTAATGATATCTAATAGACAAAATAGTATGATGTTACAACAGTCTCAAAGCTTTCATTTTCTGTAGCCCTCTCAGAAACCAAACTGGCAGAACCCATATTTTTTGAAATTTTATACATAATTGGTGATGCAATTGCCAAAAATAACCTATTCATAGAAGTCTTGCTCTTCTGGTTTCTAACGCACTCTAATCACGAACCAGAGCAGCGCTGCTTTGCAATGGAATATGGGTTTGGGTCAGGGAGCGAGGACTACAGTTGTGTGGCAGTTTCCACTCTGGAGATTATTTTACAGGCAATTTAAATTTAGTTTAGAGTTTAAGCAGGGCTAAAAAAAAAGTAGTGCACCCATTCAGACATATGAGGAATTCTTCAGAAAAGGAATAAAGCTATAACTTGGGTATATCTCTTTTTCTGAACCGAAACTTTTGCTCCGATATAAGATTTTCTAAACAAAAGCTGTTGGTGCCAAAGGGGAAAGTGTGTTTCCATTGCATAAATGAAGCCCAGACCCACAATCCTTCCACCGTAAAACTCTCATGCTCATCACAAATCAGGCAAGATTTCTGAAAAGACTCGAGATCATCGCAGATCTTGTTGAGCCAGCCTCTCTCTAGTCAATACAAATCCCAGCTCAAATTGTGCTGCGTATCTGCTGCAAGAGCTGGTGGCTTGGTAGTTGCTGGACTCGGTTTAAAGCACAACCCATACCTTTAGCTACTTCCTTGCCTCCTGTTGTTCCTGGGACTCAGAGGCCATGTGGTACATTTCAGCCTTAACTTCGAATTTCCTTTATTTTGTAGATCAAACTTGGACATTCCCTTAAGGTAGAGGGGGTTTATGTCGTCGCATATATTCTACTTTAAAAGATAATGCTTCACTGGAACAGACCACAACATTAAACCCTGAAATAAAACAAATTGTATTTCACTTCCCCAACTCCTATTGCTGGATTAGCTCACATTTCTTTCTCTTTGTTACATATTTAGCAGCAAATACAATATTCATTACGGGCCAGCTTCCCTCCTCCCACACGGCTCTGGGGCTGCCTTTTCTTCCAGCAGCACTGGAAAAGGCAATGCCTCTCTATAGCTTGGAAATGCAAACAAAAGGGAGGGATCGTAAAGTCAATGAGTGATCAGGCAAGGTTGCTTTCTACCCCGAGCATTTTAAATTTTTTGATTTAAAATGGCAATGCAAAGAGACAGAGTCCTGGGGATAACAACATCCACTTCTCCTCAGTTTCTCCATCCCCTTCCCCACCTTGCTGTTTCTTAGCAGAATTTATCTGCCAGCAAACACTTCCCTCTGCAGCAAAGGGGCCTGGAGGTGCTTTCTAATGCTTATTGGTCCGTATCATGATCTAGACTGGTCTTGGTTGGTTGGTCACCCTGGTCTGGGTGTTAAGAACTGCAGCAGTAACCAACTGCACATTAACAGTGCAGGAGCCCACTGGAGCCCTCGCAGAGTAGGAATCAAACCTCGGTGAGCCCAGATCCCCCTCCCCGTATCCTGCCCTCAGCATGTACGCCCTATTCCTCTATCACATTTTTACAAAACTTGTCTTTGCCTTTGCCCTTAAACGCAGAAACAGGGCACACTTGAGCCCGGTGAGGCTCCAGGGACGCCCACAATACAGGTAAGTAGCGGGAAGAATGGAAAAGACTTTGAGCCAGACCTTGGTTCTGCATTGTCTGAGTTGAACCCAGGTTTTTTAATGGCCGTTTAGTTTTTTAAGTGCATTCCTGTGATCCCAGCCTCGAGCTTATGTGTCCATATGAACTGGCACTGCTTTAACTAGGTGCACAGATTATAAAACCAGGAAGAGTGGTCTGGTCTGCCCCCCCTGTATAACACAGGCTACAGGAATTCCCTAAATTAATTCCTGTTTGGATTAGCTCATATCTTTTTAGAAAAACAGCCAACCTTAATTAAGACAAAAGAATTCCAGTGATGTTGAAATCCACCCAGCTCTCAGAAAATTGTTTTACTGGTTAAATACCTTCACTGTTTAAAATATAAACTGTATTTCTAATCTGCATTAGTCCAGTTCTAGTTCTGTCTACTGGATAATACGATACTTTTATCTGCTAGTTTGAAAGTCCTGCGGGCTTAAACCTCTTTCTGCTCTTCGTAAGACACTCCTTGCCTAACTAAACTGAAATGATGTAAAAGTGATTGTATTAAATTACGGCAAAAGAACACTGAGTTGCTCCAAAAATGACAGCAAACACAGTTAAATTTTAAACAAACAAATATCATGAATTCTTGGTCACAAAACTAAATGTCTGAACAAGCCCTTCCAAAGTTACAGTACATCTGTTTAGAAAGTGGTTTACTGCAAAGCAAGGCAACTTCTGTGCACAAGGCTTCATTGGCTGAGATGTATGAAACTTCATCTGCTTCCCCACTGCCCTTTCCTCATCTGCCCTGGAGTAATCACCGATGTTTTCCTTTATCCTCTCACACCCTATACCTGTCCTGACAGAAAATTCATTCTGCTTTCTTCTTCAGCAACTTTTAGACAGCTTTATCAGGAAGCTGTGCTCCCCAGGACAGCCAGAAATACCTTCTCTACAATAAATACTCCTACCACAGAAGCGGTGAAATGCACACAATTAGTGCATTTGGGGAGCATCCCAGAGAACAACAGATATATAGGTATATATATAGGTATATATCCTGTATATCAACTCTGTCTGGGTTCCCTATACACACCCACAACATTTCCAAGCCTGTGTGGATGTCCGGCCATAAGTGCACAGGCTGCAAGCACCCCAGGAACCTACACATACCACAATCCCTCTCTAAAGCAGCACATACGTTAATTGCATTTGCAGATATCAAACCTGTTTACCTCTCTGTATGTGCACACACATATGCAGAGGTATTTTATACATATATACACACCCATATATATCTATATCTGTGGCATAAACAGAAAAACGTGTTATGAACGCCCACCTATGGCTACGTATACAGTAAGCACAGACACATACACTTAGGTGCACTTAAATAACCAGGTGAATAGGTGAATATGAACACTAATAGCCATTTATGGCAACAACAATGAAAGCTGTCCCTGGAGCCCGCCTTTGGTAGAGCAGCCAAAATGATTGAGTACGTCCAGGGCACCGCCGCAGCAATGGCACTCACATGGGCCTCCTTTTAGAAATGATTAATATTTAACCGACTTGGTGAGCCTGCCTTTGGTTTTAGTTATGATTAGATAACAGGGTGCTCAGAACCGGCCTGCTAGGGACGTCGTGGGATGTCCGAGCAGCTTTCACTTGTGTTTCACGAGAAGACAGACAGAAAGTGAGAAGGAGAGAGAGGGAGAGATATGAGGCAGTAAAAAAAAAAAAAAAAAGGAAAGAAAAAAAACCATGCTCAGCTCTATTTGTGTTTGTTTGGAAAGAAAAGGGGGGAAAGCAGCCTGAGAGGCCAGTGTAATAAGATGCTGTAGCTTTCATGAAAGAGGTGAAATAATTTTAAACACAGACACACAATGAGTTTATTTATTTAGAAAGTTGTTAAATAGAGTCTGGGAATTCAAATATTCAATGTTGACATTGTACAGAGCTGGCAGGGAGCCAACCCCTGGCTCTCTGGAGGGACCCAATGGCCATGGCGCCCAGGCCCTCGCCCCTCCCAGCCCACTAACTAGGTAAAAGCCATTAGTTATACCCACAAGCAATATCTGAATCTGAGTCAAATAATGTTGCCTCAGCCAGCCAACTTCAAAGGCACGTAAGTGTGTTTGGCTTTTTAGTGCTGGAACTGCAGCAATATGTCACACTTTTGAAAGAGTTTTGTAAACAGTTCCTTCCCCTTTGTAGAAACATTTCTTAAGTTTCTTGTACCCCATGTAAACAGCGTTAATTAACAAGGGTTACATTTTTCATTTACAAGCAGGGCTCTATTAATAACGAGCTCGCCTTTGGGACCGTCCTTTTCCTTTGTGTCCTTTCTCTGCCCCGCACCGTGGCCAGCCCGGTGTGGTTGGGGAGCAGTTGGGAAGCACCACGGGGCTCGGCCACAGGCTCAGCCCTGGGTGGCATCGCCGTCTGCAGCACCACAAAGTCCGTCCCAAATTCGGTGGTGACTGTCAGCCTGGAGTGAGAGAGAGTAGGAGAGAGAGAGAGAAGGCGAAGAAAGAGAGGAAAAAGAAAGGGAAGAAAGAGGAGGAAAAGGGAGGAAAAGAAGAAATGGGAGGGAAAGGGAGGAAAAGGAAGAAAGAAAAGGAAAGGGGAAAAAAAAGGAAGAAAAAAAAGAAAAAAGAAAAAGAGGGGGGAAAGAAGAAAAAGAGGGGGAAAAAAAGAAGAAAAAAAAGAAAGAGGAAAAAGAGGGAAA
>VWZK01011709.1:129425-150813 GCA_013396935.1 Baryphthengus martii | reverse complement strand
ACCGCGGCCGTGGGGCAGCCGGGAGGGGTTAGAGCCGGGGAGAGCTGAGCTCCCGCCGGGGCACTGGCTGGGGGGCAGAAGAATTGACACCTTTTCTGCTCTTTTTTATTATTTTTTTTTTCTAGTGGGATATTAATGCTGTTCTGGCGTCTGCGCAATATTTAAATAGTTTATTCTCACTCGGCCGCAATTATCGTAGATCTCTGCGTATATATAGACAGAGAGATATAATTTGATTATATGTTTTATTATGTATGCGTACCATTAAACTGTGCACTTTGCCAGGGCACACACTTTTTCACCACCTTCAACTCGGCTCAGTCACCACCAGTCGGGCAGAAAAAAAGCACTTTTAAAACAGTAACACCAACCGCTCTAATCCGTTTTAATTACAGGGCTTGCCAATCAAAGAGGGAGCGCGCAGAAATTGGGAACTCCTTTAGGGGATGGCTGTGTCCGAGGTATGAATCAATCCAAACTACATATAGATTTTCCTCTGGTACAACCTCCTTGCATTAAACAGTTTTGTTCAATACCTTCCATGCGCTATTTATGTTCCCATTAATATCTGTTGCAAATCCTGCCAGACACCATAAAAGAAAATTACAATCTTTCAGACTCGGGGCAGCGCCAGTACATACACACTGCTCAACTTTTTGTTTTAATAAAATACTCAACATCGCCCCTTCCCCCTTCAACAGCCCCCGGTCCTCCCCTCCACCCCCACAGCTGCCGGTGCTGCGGATCGGGGCCGCCCGCGGAGCCCCCCAGCCGGCCTGGCTACCACCTCCCCACCCCACTGGTGTCACCGCCTTTCCGGCGGGGCCGTGGGGAGGGGGCGCCGCGTATCCCGCGCTGCTCCCCTAAACGCCCGGCAGTCAAGCGCAAGCGCTTGAATCCGCTCTGCGGAGTCGTCTTTGATGCCCGGCATTATTTTTATCTTGCAGACTGGGAGGGGGGTGGGTTTTTTTTTAAGGGCCACGCAGCTGTGCTCACCCCGCCATCCCTCCGCACCCCCTGCCACCGGGCAGAGGTGCACCTACCGCCCTCGGAGCAGCAGGGGCAGGAGGGCAGGGCGCTGCCTGGCCACGCATCCGTACCGAGCTCGGCCTCCCCCGGCCACAGCCACCCCGCAACCCCCAGGGTGCCCAGCCCGGCCTGTCCCGGGCAGAGCTGGGCCTCTCTGCCCCGGCAGAGGTACGGTCGGAGCTGCGCAGGGGATGCGCGGGGCCCGGGGCTGCCTTCGGGGGGACGGGCACTACTCGACCCCAGAGCTCTCTCTCAGGCAGCGCCTCTCCTTGCGGGGCTGCACCGGGGTGTCCTCAAATCACCCCCCCGCCCCCCGCACCGACTCATGGCGTAGGTTCACTTGGAAGAACCGAAAATACCCGGGAACTTTGCAAAACTCCCCCNCGGGACCTTTGCAAACCCCCCCCTCCCCCGAGCTTCCTGGCCCCTGGTCTAAACGGAGACCCCGCCAAAGCCGCCGTCCGGGACAGGGGTGCGCGTCCTTTCCACTGCTCGGAGATTCCGCTCCCACTCAGGTGGCAGAGCACGCGTGGCAGCCCCGTGGCCGGACCGGGCGCGCAGATGCGGGTTTCCCGGGCAGGCAGCCCTGACCCCAGCCNCCGCGCCGCTCGCCCGGGGCTCCCGGTTGCTGTCCCGGGCCGCTTCCCTCTCCCCCCCCGCCGCTCGCCAGCCCTCCCGGTGACCCTCGGCATCCTTCGCCGTAGCCTGGCCAGGCTCGCCCCCCTCTCTGAAAGGTCCCGGCCAGCCCCACGGGAAATCCGTTTCGTTCGTCCGAGGAGGCTTCTCCGCGCCTGCAGCCTCCGCTCCCTCCCGGGTGGGAAGCGCCCGGCTGCGGGGATGCGGGCTCGTTTTCAGCAGATCCACTGCCAGAAAGAAATATTTAAATTTGGAGTTGTTTTGTTTGTTTGTTTTGTTTTGTGTTTGTTTGGGTGTTGGTTTTGTTGGTTTGAGGTTTTTTTTCTGGACGGAGGGGATGGAATTAAATCCATTTAACACAGTCTGGGAGACCAAACGCACCCCCTCACACACAGGTTTCAGTGCATTCCCCGTAACAGGAAATTTTCTCTTCCTTAAATTATAATTGAACTAGCCCCGCAGCCTACTTGGAGAAAAGTTGGAATTCTCCATCGAGGTATTTGTTGTGCTATTGTCTTTGTGCAGTGAACTTTACATCGTGTTATTCAGTCTCAATCTATATTCTCCTAGCTACCAGTAAGATTAATTTAATCATTCTAATGCAATTATTAATACTGTTTACCCAACGCTTGATTTCAGGTTTGCTGTTAAGAAATTAAGCTTCTTGCTGGGTGACCGAAAAGCTATGCAGGGATTTCCAGTCCCCGTCGAAATGAAACAGTCCCCTTTATTTAGTCTCAGAACTCCAGCTTTCAGCCACGGGCTCAATTAGCCAAAATGGAAACAATTTTCATTCATTGCAATAACTCACTGTTCTGCTGATCACTTTCAAAATATACACTTTATTATTATATGCTGACCTCGGTGCCGCGAAGTGGCAAGGCTAGAAAGAGGCAGAGGGATCTCTCCAGCCCCCTTGGGCTGTAATTATTAGAAATTAATTGGGTTCAGGACCCTGGGTAGCATGGGTAAATTAATAGCTTGTCTGGTTGTTTAAATCCGAATTCTCAGTCCACAGGAGAGCAGGGGAGGGAGGTTCTCCCTCCCCAAACCCACCCCGGGAGAGCGCGGCGAGCGCTGGGGCAGTGAGGACCCGCCGGCTGATTTCCCTCCTCCTTTTCACCAACGCATTGTTTTCGGGGAGCTATTTAGGGGTTAAAAATCAAAAATAAAGATCCTGTATACTTGGAGCTGTCGTGCGGGAGTAAAAGTGAAAAGGGAGCCTTAGGCAAAAGGAAATTACTGCAAGCCCGCGTGACCTTTCCGAGAGGTAATCAATCAAGTGATCAACAGGGATATTTATCATTGCTAGATGGGGCTACTTTACAAATGCACAGAAGGAGTGGGGGGAGAATACACGCACACACAAAAGTTTGGATAAACCCGATAAGTCTGAAGACAAATACGGAGACTTTAATCACTGGGAAGGTTGCACATTTTCTTTTCTGAGCTCTCAGAAGGAAAGGAAAGGAGAAAACCACTCCAAAGTTTCCCACTAGAAAATGCCTCCGGTACTAGGTGGTCACATGGAAGCTGTCCACTTTGCTTTGCAGTCCTGGGAAAGCCTGGAAACGACAGATGTGATTTAAAAAAAAAAAAAAAAAAAAAAAAAAAGGGAAAAAAAGGCACCAAATACAAGGGAAAATAATAGCGAGAGATTGAGGCTTTGATAATCAGGCTCGGTGTTTGTTTTTATGTAATGTGTTTTTATTTGCTGGCTCAAAACTCAGAGGCTGCAGAGCCCAGTCCTGCCTACCTCGGAGTCCCCGAAACGGTTAACTCCGAAAACAAAACAAAACACCCCCCCACCCCATTCCCCCTACTATACGAAATCAGCGATCTGGTTCAATTAAACTTGCTCTCCGTAGCATAAAGCATCCACCACAATACAGGCAATGAAAACCAACAATAAAAGTCCATGCATTTTCTGCGCAGTTTCCTTCTCCCTTGTAAAACATGCCGTCGTGTAAGCACCAGACATTTAATTTTCTTTCCTATAACTTACCGGATTCCTTAACAAACCTACTATGACCACTTTCTTTTTCTTTTTTTTTTTGCCTCTGTTTTTGCAGTGNCGTTCAGGGGCGAGGAGGAAAATCAGGCGAAAGCGGGTTTGAATGGGCCATACGTTTACGGGCGGGTATAGGCGGCTGCCAAGAAGCCAAGCAAAGCTTGCTCCGAATTTCCACAGGCCTGGAATTATCCCGTTCCTGGTACAAGTGCCACTGAAAACACCGAGGCTGGGAAGAATAAAATGCATTCATAGGTTGAGAGACGATCGCAGAATACCAGCAAGCCATGCAAAATTCTCCTCGAGAAGCATTTCCCCATGAAAATGGTACAGGGTGCCAACTATGACCTTCCTGCCTGTAGGACTCAGATTTCCAAGACAAGGAGACAGAAAGAAAAGCAGAGAAAAATGGCCAGGCCTGAGGCTACGGTGACAGACTGCGGTGGAGGTCAGCCTGATAAACAGGGACACCAGAGAACATCACAGATTTCCTGGGTGGCTTTACATTGGTCCCTTAGGCTCAGCATTCCTTCATCCCTCATATGAAATGGAGAGAAGCTCCACCAAATCCAAGAGCTGGAGCTCTTTTAAGGTGTCACAGCAGGGNACCCCCTCCCCGTTTGTGCTCCGTGCCTTTAAACGACTTTGTGGCGGGGGGTGGCGGTGGAGACAACGGCGGCGCCTCCACCGCCCCCCGGTGACGCTCGCCGACCCGTCTTTGGGGAGAAAGCCGCGGTTGACGCCTGCGCGCCCGCGGAGCGAGGCGCTGCGCCTCTGGGCGTGNAAAGGTGACAATGTAGGACCACCCCAAACGTCCATCAGGACTCACACATTCATTAACCACAACCAATAACTTCATTTACCGATTTTCCAAAGAGAGGTGCAATCAGTATCCTCAACCCAATCTCCTTCCCAAGACTTAAAGAACTTTCTGGCCAAAAAAGTCATATCCTCAAGAGGTTACCCCAACATGTCTTGCTCTTAAAGGAGCATCAGTGGAGATGTAATTGGAAAAAATTAAAGAGGAGGAAAGTAATTACAGGCCACTAGAGAAAAAGAAACATGCTCTGAATGTAGACAAAACATTGAACAGAGGGGAATTAATAGTGCTACAAATGAAAAGGGAAAAATGTCAGCAGAGATCAGCAAAAAAGCGAACATCCTATTAAAAGCAAAAATAGAAATAGAATAGAAATAACTAAAATCAAGGAGCAACACAGAAGGGAGAAGGAATTTGAAAAACAACCTGAAATAAAAATGAAGGAATGAGGGTCAATTTTACTTGATACTCAGCAATAGTAAAAGCTGGTGTAGGATGGTTTAAAAAAACCCGAAGCCCCATCATGCAGGTGGGTCAGCAGGTGAGAGCAAACCGAAGCCACTTAGACACAAGAGTTTGGGGATTTATACCAACTGGGCCAGGCTGGCTCCCATTATGCAAAGGGAACAGGGCAAGGCTAGAAAATCCCTGCAGAAGGTGGAAGGGGATTTTCTGGTACATCCCACGATCTTTTCCCTTCTCCCCAGGCTCCCCTAGTGGCTTCCCAGAGGGAAAGAGCTGGGGACTGGTAAGATTTGGACTTCAAGGAGATGTTGTACCCGTTGGGCAACAGAATGAAGCCCAGATCTAACGGGTCAGTAAAATGCTCCCATGAAGCATATTTTCATTTACTGAAGCCATGTTCGGAAACAGACCTGTCCCGTGCCATGAAGGCTGTGGAAACTGGTTATGAAGCTGTTTAAAGAGATTAATAAGACAAAATCTAGTTGGGGGGAGGGGATGCAATGAGGTGATGGCAGACAGGCTTCCAGCAAGTAGAGCTGAAATAAATGAAATTTTGAGGTAAAAAATGAAATCATCTGTTTGTGTCATGAGAGCAGCAGTATCATGACCAAGGACTGTAAGCAGGAGCGCGGAGCTGCTCTTGGTTGGGGCTTTATCTGCTCTGGGTCACAGTGTTGCTACCAGGCAAAGAGTGGGCTCCTTTCTGCTTCTCCATAAAGGAGCCACAAAGGCAGGTTAACACATCAGCCTGTACAAACTCCACAAACCCATTTTTCCCTTTAAAGCATAAGGAATACATTCATATTTCACTCCCATTTCTCTCCAGTACAAAAGCATGGAGTCAGAATTAATGAGTAAAGTATTTGTGTGACGTTTTATATTGTATTGGCATTTATATAGTGCTTTTCACAGGCTTCGTGTCAAAACCCTTTACAGGGCAATAAATCATATACCTCTCCTGATGAAATTGTATGTAGGCAATTGGGCACCTACCCTGCCCTCAGCAATGTCCCGTGTGTGAGACACGAGAAGTGTGATGAAACCTGCAGAAGTGGATCTGAAAAAAATAAAAAAAAAATGGATGTAGGTCAAACCTTCCTCCCTTAATATCCTGCAACATGTTAAAAAGTCTTCAGAGCCCACTTGAACAGCCACAGGAAAGACCTGACCTTAACATGACAAAGCTTCTATTACAGGCTGAATTACTCAACATGCAAATTGAATTGTGGTGCTTACACTTAACCCCAGTTGTGGGGTTTTTTTGCCTCTGAATTTAAACAAGATGGCCATTTACATGGAAAAATCAGGATTTTTTCAGTTGAGTTCATTTCTAAAAATAGTATTCATTCACGTACCAAATTTTGGGTTGTAGGTTTCATGTCAGCGTTCACAACCGGCTCTCCTAACGTGACATTTGCGATGCGACAATGCACCTCTGCCCTGCCAGCATTTGCTTTCTTATTTGCAGGTTTTCAGATAACGAAGAGTAATGAAATTCTGAGAACCATATACCTGATTAGACTGACTCTTTTATATGTCTATTTGCATTCCTGACATGTTTCAAAACCACTTTTGGTTAAGAAAAAAATGGAAAGTTATTTAAAATCTTTTTTTGGGTTGGTGAGCTCTGCTCTGTTGTCCGTCTGGGAGAATCGCAGCACTTTGCCCAGTGAGGAACTTCTTGGGTTCCACGGGTGTCAAAGGAAGCTATGCAGAGCGTCCCTCCTGGCAGACCGTACCCCCTGCCACTTCAGGACAATTGCCCCGAGATCGCACAAAGGCAATGGCCGAGAAACAAATAGAAAAATCTTTGTAGTAGCTCAACACCATTTTAAAGCCACTTTTCCACCTCCCCTATCTGTAACACACGACAACTGATAATGTTCTGCACATACTGGCCAATAGTTCAAATGCATTGGAAACCAACTTAGTTATGATTTATTAGCCGGAAGAGCTGTTAGAATAAATTCTGAGTGCGAAACAATACAAGAAAAACTACTGTTCTCCACCATACAGACATTTAGATTACTTAATCTCGAATCAAAGTAATTCAGAAGTAAAACATAAGTAAACAGGTAAAAATACACCACCTGGTTCCATTAACTGCCACGGGCTATGTTAGAAGTGCAAGGTTCTTGCATCTTTTCAGAGGTGATTCATGTCTCATAAGATCTGAGCGTTAGCTGTGCAGATGCACCGCCACGTAACCAACTAACGCTGCCTCCGCTATCTTTGGAATATCCTACCACAAGCTCTTAACTCACAAGAGCTGGAATTCACACACCGGTGTCGGGCTCCGATGGTGACGGAGCAGAATTTTGTCCCTTTTTCCTGTCTCGTTATACAATTTAGTAGTTTAAAGAATGATCTGTAAATAATACACATGCGTAGAGTTCACCGAGATGGATGACAACGATAATTAAAATGGTCTTTTGAGTGGGAGACACCATCAGCACCAATAGTTAAAGCAGAATTTTAAGAGTAACCAACACAGTAGAGCTTGTAAACTCTATTCTTTCTGGCAGTAATACATTCAAAGATTAAATTAGACGAAATGTTTGTTACAACCAAAGGATTTATGTTAGCATTCAGGATTATGCTCCCAGTCAGTGTTTATTATGCTTTTGGTCATATTTATTCTAAAGGTCTCATTTTCCTACTTCCATAATTTTTTGATCAATTTTGTTTAAACTGGAAGCCTTTTACTTTTCACTTAAAAAAATTACAGTTTCTTTTTAAAACTTCTAACAGGTTATGGTATCTGGAATGAATACTAAGAAAAAGGAAACAAGCTAAAATAAACTGCTATCTAATCTAACCCACCTGACTATTTCTAAGGTACCTATTATTGTGGTATCTCAGTACTGGATCTCTGATAGCATGAGATCTTTGATCTTAAATTAGACATTTTTAATTATGCATCTTATTTGATGCCTACAGTAGCTAAGATGCAAATAGCATCACATAAAGAACAAAAGTTATGTGAGCAGTGAACGGAAAATGCTGGCTAGTTAGAGCATGTTTATTGTACCAAAACAAAGAACCCCATCCTCCAGTCCCTGCTGAATTAAAATCATCGGGTTCAAAGACTAAGTAAAAACTACCTAGAAATGAAAAACGCTTTTAATTTATTAAAATAAAAAGTCAAATAAACAGTTTGTCAGGAGCAAATTTGAGGTATTCACAAAAATAATACAGAAAAACTGTGGTGTTTCTTTTGCTTCCTTTACCCTCCAGTTTGCTCAGCAAACGTTCCATTCTGTTGCAACCCTTCACCAGGAATTTTGTCTAAGGCTTCCACACTGGCTGAGATAAATCACTTTTCTTCTCTTCGAAAGGTGTTTTCAAATTACTTTTTTTGCATAGGACTCATTAGTATTAAAGCGCAAATGCACGTATATGACTATATTCATTGTTGATTTGATAGCAATTTCTAAGAGACATTAAGAAGGAAGATATTAGAGAGCTGCTATTTCAGTTTGCTGAGGCTTATATCACAGCACATATCGACCAACACCTTATATCAATATGGAGCATATAGAGGCAGCACTTTGAGCTGACAGAAGTCAAGTGTGTTCAATTCCTTCCACATCAGACAGGAATTACTCCCTTTTATGCTACATGCTGCTGCTTCTGCTTAGGACAGAAGTATAGATTTCATTGCTCAGACCTTTCTGCTAGATATGGAATCCCAAAAGGTTTAAACCTCATTTAAACCCAAGATATATTAAAGCCCTAGTGAGCTAGATGAGAGCCAGCAAGTACAGTATCATGATACTTTGACCACCTAGTCCTGTTTCAAGAGGTCTTTGGAAAATTTTCTAAAATATCGCCATTTATTTTTCCGTATTGTTTTTTTCACTCTGCAGTCACCACCAGGATCCAAGCACGCTCTAATAGCACAATAAACAGCTGTCCAACCAGGTTTTTCCCCCCAGGATCTTCCCAGAGAGGAAGGCACATACTGTGTAGTGATTTGTAAGATTTAAATACAAACCCATGTAAAGATACCTCTGCAAGTTCTCTGACAGCTCTGCAGCCTAGAGGAGCAGCCTCTTGGTATCTGCTGCTTGGAAAAAAGTAGGGTAGTCATCTCTGAATTTGAAATTCAGCCTTCTCCTTTCAGCCCTCACACGGATAATGACAACAAAAATAAAATCACAACTACAGCAAGAAGTAAATAGCAATAGACTTCTGGCTCCAGAAAGAACAACAGATGAAATTTCCATTTAATTTACGATGTAGTTGGCATTTCTAACTGTACTAAGCAAAAAAGCCCACAAAGGTGAAGAACTAAGACAATTTGTGGCTCGTCTTAGATGGAACAGCAAGGGCATTTCTCACAAAGAGATGGGGTACAGCAGAGCCATCAGGGCATTGCCCACGAGTCCCAAGAGATGCTGCAGCCCAGCACCAGCTCAGAACCCCAGGAGATTCTCCCTGGAAATACAGCAACGCTCTCTCCGCAGCTCCCGTTTGAGCAAGAGCAGCCAGTGCCTGCAGTAGGAGAACCTGGCTGAAGAATGAATGACAAAACTCTATGGAAGAGGCAGGAGAGAGAAGATTTCATTTTTCTCCTTCCTCACATTTCCTAAAGTAACTGTGGTTTACCCTTTTGGTTTTCATTTTTCAGGAAAGTCCTTAAGCCTGGTTCACAGCAGTCTTTATGGCTGAGAGCTCATTCATCAAGAGCAAAATCTCAGATGCAAAGTTCATGGTGGAGTGCTGAGGTGCAAAGTTGAAAAAGAAGAATAATTTTCCCCATCTCAGAAATCATTTCAAAATTTCAGAAGCATTCCCAGGTGCAACAAGATGAACTTAGAAGAGGGATTTGTTGTTGTTGTTGTTTGGGTCTTTTTGGTTTGTTTTTACAAAAGCACAGGAAAATAGCACATAGCACTCTTAACAACATCATAACCCAGAATTAGTGCTTTCCTGGAATGTGAAGACTTTGGGAGTTAAATTCTTCTTCTCAGACAGACAGATCAAAGTTAGAGCATGCTGCTTCTAGATTCTAGCCTGAAAACAAACTTTTTATTACAGAAGTTTCACTGAAACTGGCATGTTCCCACAAAATGTTTCAGTGGTGAGAAATAAAGAGTTCCCAAGTGTAAAGCACTGCCGAAAAAATTCCTGATGGTTTCTAGCCACTGAGCAAGCAAACGTGTTGTTTTGCCATCAGAGGAGAAGGCTCCCTCAGTCACAGAGGTGCTGTCAGGTCCTGCTGCAGCTTACCCCCAGTAACTTGTTTGTGCACCCGCTCCTCTAGGGACCTAAACCAACACAGGCCATTTTCAAATGCGTTGGAGCAGTCTGTGTTGTCACTGCTGTATAAAAGCAGTGAGCACAGCTGAAGAACGCAGACAGAAAGCTAACATCACCTCTTTTCTATCCTTTTACAGCAATCCCTGAGCCCTGCATATACACACGCGTTTGTGATGCGTGTAGAGGTTTTGGAAATAAACCTCAGAAATATTTACACTTCAAACCTATGAGCTTTTTAACAGAGTGGTGAGACCCAGCATTCACCTGTGGCACTTAACATTTGTTTCTTTGGGAAAAGCTGGGTAAGAAAAGCTTTTCTGTTGCCTGAAACTGAGTGCAAGATGCTAGCTCTTAGATTTGTCAAAACTCAGTCTTTCTGGGGGTAGAAATCCTGAAAAAGAGCTGACTAATATAGCACAACTGCAGTCACGAACCTTGTGAAAGGTCTGGTGGACACCAAAACAAAGGACAATGTGAATCTCCCTATCAGCTGAGAACAGCTGGATGTTTTGGAGAGGGTACATTTTTCTTACCCAAACATAGAGGAGTGGCTGTTTCCGAAGTCAAGGGTGCTGAGTCAGCACTTCTAGAGACCACTCTCATCTTTATCACTTGTGGGTGCTGGGTGCAGTTAAATATTTCATATTAGCATCCCCATGCTAAGCTTACACCTGCTATTCATTATAGCCCAGCCATAGCAGCAGTGATGCCCTGCAGTTCGCATACATCAGCCAATCCGCGCTAACTCCATCTCTTTCCAAATTCCCTTGCTGTCCCCAAACAGGCAGCACAACCCCTGCCATTCTCCCCGACAAAGTCAGTACTACTGGAGAGGAAAAGCACCTCTGCACAACAAGCAAAAGAACACCTCCACTGGCTGCTCTTACAGAAGATCCAGCCGAGCACAAGAAATCCTGCCTTCTCTCCAAGGAAGACCTTGTGTGCCCAAAACGAACTTGAAAGAACTCAAATACTTTATATGATTTTTAATTAATTCTATCTAGACACACAGAGCAGTCTGAGAAGCTGCAGTGTTATATATATTTAACCTCCTTAGGTTTCACTAGTTACATTGTGTTATTCTCTGGCTATTTCCCAACCTTATTCATTCACCCCAGGGATCAATTTATGCACCAAAATTAAGTATGATCTTATCTTTGCACTGGACAGAAAACCAAAACAAAATTTCTCACGGGAGGCAGGGGTTAAGGCACTGGACTGGGTGTCAGAGAAGTGGTGTTCTATTCTTGGCTCTACCACTCACTTGCTGTGGGAGCTTGTAGAGTGAGATACAGAGCAGGAATGGAGACTCTAGCCAATAAATTCCTCCCCTGCAACTTTTCCTCTTTCATTATGCATGCGAGTGAGTTTTTCCAGCGTTCAAGCATACATCTGAAAGCTGGGGAAACGCAACTCAAGCAAAATACAGAACCAGCAGAGAGAGAAAATGAGTGGAAAACATCAATTACAAAGTTTTCTTGGTCTCCTCTGAAGTACTGAAACAGAATCTCTGCTCACACAGTGAAGAGAGAGGACCAAGTTCAGCCCCAGTTTCAGCAGGCATACCTTCAGCTACTGCACTGGACCTGCACAAGGACTGGCTCTGGCCTGCTATACTACTTACTTACTACTCCTTGACCCATTTTCTGCTTCAGGCCAGTTCTCTGAGACAGTAAACCAACGAAGACCCAGGCCAGGCGGAGAGCTTTGGGTTTTTAATTAAAAGTATAGGAACCTACGCTTTCTTTTTTGAATAAGCCATCTGACTTTTTTTTTTTTGAAAGTAAAAATAGAATTTATTAGGGCAAGTTTGGTTGAAAAGCCATAGCTAAGACTATCCAGCTAACAAATTTTCAAAATTAAGAATGACAAACTCTCAGTTAACTCCTCCTAGAAGCATTATTTCCATGTCCTTCAATAGGACCAGACAGTAACTTCTCACTTTAGGTAATAGCTGTGATCTAATGCACAAAGTTGCAGTATTTCTTACCAGTCTGGGAGAACTGAAATAAAAAGAAGTGCGTAGGTCCAAATTTAGGCATGGCTGGGGCAAGGCTCTTGTTCCACTACACCAGCTAATGATTGAAGAGCTACAGTTTTGCAACTATGTCATTCTTTGTGTAAAATACGTTGTCACAAAACTGATTTATCCCGGCCTTACTTATTTTTAATCATTTCACCACCAGAGAATCTGTACCACATTCTGCTTTGAGCTACATTCTAGATGTTCGGTGCAGACTCAACTCGTTTCCTGACAGCTTTACAGATAGGTCTTGGACCCTCCAGGCTGAGAAGTAGAACACTCATCTAGTTGTAGAATATTGTTCAATATGAACTTTTTTCTAAATTTTGTGTAGGATATGTAGGAGTAGCATATACCTTGTTTTAAAATTCTGAGAGTCACCTGACATCAAAGACTGACCAATAACCTCACAAAAGCAGCTGCTATATGGGGTTGGTTCTCAAACACAGGTAATTCTGGTTCTACTGCATAACAGAAGGTACTATCTTGGCTCAGGAAAAAAAAAATCTTACCCTGGAAATCTCTTAAAATGTCAAGTTTTCATAAACTTTTGGTCTGAAAGTCAGGCCCACTAGGGCTCCTTTAAGATGACCAAATATAGGATATATCCAGTCATAAGTGGTTTATTAGAAATGTTAGCAGTGAACATTAGTCTCCTTATGCACAAAGTGTTTGTTCACTCCTACTCATCCTTTTGCCATGTCAAATCCCTAATATTTTTTTATTTTTCAGGGCCCATAACAAACTGTCCCAGCCAGTTGCTCAGGAAGGAGAACTATTTTGATATACAAGAACAATCCTTCCAATTTCATAATACCTACATCTTTCTATATTTTAATTGCTGAAATATAGGGTAACTGCAGTCTTTAATTTTAAATCTAATTGTAATGCACACTTGATATATAACAATTATTTCTTAATAAAATGTAATTATAAAAATTTCAAGGCTGTCTCAGAGAATGTGCAACTGGAACTGTTAATACACCTGAGGGACTATTTCCACCCTTATGTATATTAGGCACTATATAAAACATGGGATTTCTTGGGACATTATCAACAAAGGAGCATTTTTTTTTTTAAACCTGCTTTTTACTGATTGCATTATGGAATTCAATTTTATTAGGTTGAATCTTCTGGGAAGGATATGATTTTAATAATGTATAAAAGGTTTGCCTAGTAAGTTGGCCGTTGGCTTTTACTTGATACTTAATGTAATCTGTAATTACTATAGCAGCTCCTATGTTGGCTGGTGTGTAAGGTCACTGGAAAGCTATACTGTGTTGTACTTGGTGTACAGGAACATCCTCCTAGTGATTGATGGTGACACCCTATGGAAACATTTTGATTTTGTCCTTGAAGCATGCCCGTAAGGAACGCTGTCAATACATATTCTTCCCTGTCAAGCAGGAACCTGTAGACAGCCCAAGATCTGTCTTTCTACCAGTGAACATTCCATAACATTTCCTTTGGATTTCCAATTTGGTTTTCAAATCTTCAACCAATGAACTTGCATAGCTCTTATTTATTAGAAAGAGCTCATTTAAAAGGCACAGTTTATCTTGCACAAGTGTTAAGATTGAAAACACTTGAAATCTTCACTATACCTAAAAAAAAACAAACATTGCAGGACTTGGCTTCAACAAGGTAGACTTTCACCTTTTAAAGTATTGTTCCTTCTTGCAAGAATTTTTCTTTAAACTGTGTTCCTGAGCTATCTGAAACACTTGGCCAGAGCTTACAGTTGAGAAATACACTTAAAATATTATTTGAAGTGGCTTATATTACAAGACTAAACTGTGTTTTAAAGCAGTTTAACGTTACCGTGCCATAGCCAAGGCCTGTGACACCACAGGCTTGAAAGTCAGCAAGTCACCTGCGGCTTCACATGTCATCTGCTTCAGTGGTACTACCAAGATAAACTTGAAAATAGAAGCAAACTGCTGGAAATATCCCAGAACTGCAGTACCCTCCAGCATTTTAAACTTGGGCTTTATGCTCATGAGATTTCCATGAAATAGATTGACAAGCAAAACAATGGTCAATATTAATCACAGAATCAGCAATTTAACTAATATTCTACATCTGTTTATGATCCTCACTGGATGGAAACCAACTTTTTGTCCTGTTGATACAAGTTTGCTACATTAAAAATGGCATTCCTGAAGGAAAACACCAGTATGGAAAGTTCTGTGATTAAAGAATGAAAAATCAACTTGGTAGAAAACCAGATAATTTTGAAAAGCTGCTTAATAGATATTACTTTTTCTGTACTTTATAACAATTTCTGTGCTAGATAACATTACCTTTACAGTCTATAAGTTTATTTCAGACAGATGTCCATGTGTTCTCACAAGGAAAATCAGAAATACTCCACTTGTCATTTACCAATATTTGCCATCTCTTCTCATAGTCTCAATTCTGTGGTTGCTGCTCCCTCTGAAAACAAGAACACTGATTTACAAGCCACAGGAATAGAAATTTGAAAAATACTTCATTGGTCATATTTTGGTATTTAAAACCACCAAGACTCATTATCTTCATTTCCAAACAAGCAAACAGAAGGATCCCCGAGGTGGGTTTTAAAGATTTTGTTTCAGCACAGAACGTGGTGTTTTAGCTAGCTAGTTCCCAGTGTTCTCAGGGAAATGAATTGCTTTCATGTTCACTAAATACCCTGCTGTCCTGTGGAAATGGTTGTCCTCAACTCCACTTCTAGTCAAGAGTGACTATGGTTCTGTATCTCCAAGATCACATTGACAATGATGAAGTTCCTTCTTGGGACCAGAAAGAGTCACGAGGATTTTTTATAACATTAATTCAGCTGAGCTCTTATTTCAAATTTAAGCCTGTAAGACCAACGCAGATAGAAACTAAACATATTGAAAGTAAAAATTTCTTTATCCTGCCTGGCCAAGTTTCTGGGTTTACTTCTTTTTTTTTTCCGCTATAAAAAAAACCAATCTAAAATCGACATTAATACAGAAGAAAACTGCTATTCAACACATCAGTGAGAACCCCCGTTACCTGCAAGGCCACTACTGAAATTCTCGATAATTTCTTGGCAGCAGACTCAAAGGACTACCGCGTGCTGCTTCAATAACCAAATACAGCCAGAATAAATAGAGAAACATGAAAACAGTGATTTTCTGGCACTCCGTTTGAAAGGAAGAGTTAAATTAATACATGAAAAGATCCTATCAGCTCTGACTTGTCTGGGTTATTAATTGAACACCTTCTTGGAAACCCGTAGATAAAGAGGTGTACCTTAGAGAATATGAGATAAGAGTGAAAGGAAAGGAGAGAAATTAGCAGTTTTGCCAGTTCCCTCCCTTAATTGTCAAGCCACGGTTGTTCAAAGCTGCCGGGAGAAGCGCAACATGAAATGGGAACTGAAGCGCAGGCTAGTGATGCAGAAGATAAAAACTTCAGGATTATACTTAACCATACTTATCTGCAGGCACAGAAGAGGCTGCAAAGCCAGCTGAAGGATATAAAGCTGTTCTAAACCAAGACAAATGTATACTCCATGTGTTATAAGCAGTTCAAGCTGCTTCCTGTGATGAAAAACATGGACTGTACGGTAGACATACTACAGCTAAGTACAATAGATCCCATGATACAGTTGTTTAAAGGAATATTAGAGTGATGAAAGAAGTGATGGAATTCTCCTCTTTAGGAGGCTCAGAGGGTGAACCAGAGAGAAAAGGTTTACACAAGCAGACTTGGTGAATTTTCCTGATGCTGAAAGTTTGTGACCTAGAAGACAGTTTTATGCATGAAGAGCCCGGTCTCTCAGGAAGCAATAGAGCTCTACGGGCAAGAGGAGAAAAGGACAGCTCTGCTTAGCACTCCGTACCATCGCTGCCAAGGGAGGTCACTCTCCTTATCACCATTTTAAAGACCACGACTCTAGGAAGCTCTGAAGGGCACATCTGGAGGCAGTAGCTGTCTTGGCCCCAAGCTCCCTTCGTCACTTTGTTTCAGTCATTTTTTTTTAATCCTTTCTGCCTTATTTTGTCCCCCACAGAGCGCAGTGACGCGCCCAACTGTACTATTCAGATAATACCAATACAGTAATAAGAAACAACCTTATTAAAATACTAATTGCAGCACTAAAATGTTTTCTGTGAATTTATCCTAGCTGCCAATGTTCCGCCATCAATGTACAAAAAGTCTGATTATCTTTTCAATAAAACCAGAGAAATGCTTGTCTTTAAACTCGTTATCGTTGCAGAACAGAATGCTATGATAACGCATGAGAACTTTGGTTTGCAGCTGTAAAATTCCCAAAAGTCTTGTGACGCTTTTATAACTTTGCTATAGATGATTACCTTCCTCACTCACATAATTCCTGCTCTCGCTTTTGGGAAACAAAGTATATATTCCACAAAAGCAAACAGTAAATTTCTTTAAATAAATGAGAAATGGGGAGAGCAATTTATCCTCCCATGCATTTCTGTAAGCTGGGAAGGCTAACATTTGCACGTTTCGCTTCAAATTATACGGTGCACTTTTAGAGGCAAAAGTAAAATTGAAGACCTGCAAATGCTGAAGGCAGGCACTATTTTCGATAGGGTCAAGGTGTCAAACTAATCTGTCAGGGTGAATCCTAAAGGTTATAGACAGGAAATAAAATTCTTTAATTTGTGTAAAGGTATGTTTCAATTAGTTTCTCAACCAAACATAAACTGAAAATTACTACCGTCTTGAGCAAGCTTGAAAGGGTGTAAATACCTTGTGTAAACCAGCATTTCTCAATCACTTTATCGAGAACGTACATTGGAAAATGCACTTTTAAACACTTTTTCACTCAGGAGTAACAATTCATTATAGTACCTGCCTGTGAAGCTTAAATAGCTTCTTTCCAAATTTTTGCTTTGATGTAGAATATACAAAAAAATTAAATTGCAACAGTTTCTATTTAATGGTAGTTTACCTGTACTTGAAAAAAAAAGTTTTTACAAATAGCTCCACTTAAGTCCCTACCCAGGACTGATCCTACTTGCACATCAAATCCTGTAATGCCCCGAGTTCTACCGTTCTGTTTTAGAAATGAATGGCTACTGCCATCTACTGTTGGAAAAAAATATGATCAGCAGTAAGAGCGCATCCAACTGACCTTCGCAGCACAGATAAGAGGCAGAAAAAAAGAAGATTTCAGCAACTTTAAAGGAGCCATTCAACTGGACAAAGAGTGGTAGGAAAAAGTACCTTCTATTCCCAAATCATTGTCATTTTTAGGTCTGATATAAGTAGGGACTGTACATAAGTCCAAACACTGACCACTGTTCTTTTAGGATGGATTTAAGGATTTGTAACAATCCTACAATAACTGCAGCTAGAGTTGAATACACACAAATTAATAGATTAACTAACAAAGCTTAATTTCAAGGTCCAAGTTATGATCATGCCTCTGCAAACCAAAACCAATAAATGCAGAAGGTAAAAGCTGCCCCCCAGCTCTCTGTGCAAAGGCCACACAAAACAGAACTCTTGCAGGTCAAAGCCACCGAGCACAGGACCAAGATCCGGAGCTGTTCTCCCAGGCTCCCATGGCAGAGGTTCAGTATTGCCTGGGGTTGGGTTTTCCAAGCTTCTTTTGGATAAAACCACCTCCCCGCTTGGGCTTTCAGCTGAACACAGAGAACTGGGCAAAGAACACCACTGAAAGTTGTTACAGGCTTAAACCATAATTTTAGTGCTTACAAAGACATGACTTCATGATACCATCAAATGACTTATTTTTAAATGTTTGAGACAGACGCTTCTTCCATTCTCTTTGCTGATAAATATCCTCAGATATCACCTCCAACCACATCTGGAAGTCCCCCTTATTGAGGCAGTCAACAAAGAGCATTAAGGTAGGGTTCTATTCATGTTTGCCAGACCTGTGGGAGGTTAAACAGCCTTTCAGTGAAACCGTTCTTTACTTTTTGATGATTATTTCTCCTTAAGACACTTTTTGCTGTCTCATAAGCAAGGTCAACTTGAATTGTTTTGTCAGACTCCATATCACAGTTCAACACTAACTCTGCTTACACCTTTCTCACAAAGCCTGCATGTACTGTCACTTCTGTGAACAACTTATGGAAATATTTAGCAGAATTTTTAGTAAGTGAAAAACCTTCAGCTTTTCTGTTGGTTGTTTCAAGTGCGCACACAAAGCCTACACACAAAGTCATACCGATGCGTGAATCTAGGCTAATACACTTCAGTCTGTCCATTTTTGCAATAAACCTCTCAAACTGATGTAAAACTTCCTTGTTTTGGTCCACGGTGCACTGGTACATCACAGACAAGCCAGACAATCATGACTGGTTTTAAATTAATGGAACAAAGCTAAAAGGTAAACTGGAAACAGCTTAATGAAACTGCTCTCAGATCGAATACTGCTGCTTCCATGTACTGCAAGTTCTTCAGAGAGAGGAAAAGAGTTTTTGCTGTGATTGGGAGAGGTAATGATGTTGAGAGGTGACTGAGGGCAGAGTCCAGGAGAGGAGCAGAGCTCAAACCCCCTGCATGCCACACACTGCCACGGCTGAAACAAAGCCCAGCTAGGATCTCAGAAAGATGCTCTTGAAAATGTGGTAACAGGGGAGGTATCCTCAGGGTCCCCGAGCCTGTCAGTTCTTGAAACACCCTCAGAAAAGGGCTATTTGCACAAGCAGGACAATATTATACCTCCTGCTATCCCATCAGTTCTATGGGATCTCCTAAGGGATTCCATCCACATTATGCTGCTTTTTTTTTTCTAGGTTCTCCACAGAATGGGAGCTGTTTCCCAAAAAAGAAAACTGTAGGGTGTTTAGAAATAGCACACGAGGAAGACAACCATGCAAAAGGAAGGGAACCCCACACGCATGTCAGCGGAGCTCAGCAAGGCCACTCCATCCTGCGAGGGTGACCGGTAGTGCTTCATCAGCCTTGGCCAAAGCCCTTTAAACGTACCCAGCCCGACACAGCAAACAGCACATGACTGATCTCAGTGAAAATACCCAACCTAAGCAGACATGAGCGAGACATCTTTCAAGGTTCATCTAAATGTTTGTTACAAAACCTCCTGATGACTTGGTGTTCGTTCACACACGTCTGGCACTCGATAACCGCTCACCCAGGATGCACAATCCCAATTCCCAAACCACCTGAATGGCGGCCCGAAGTAGGAACCTCAATAACGGGCTTTCAGAATGTTATTGAGCACAAACTCTCCTCTCCCAAACCTCATTGCCTCTCTCTGCACCGCGTTGCGACACAGCAGGCACCACTGATAACTTCTCAGTGCACACGGGCTTCAAATGAACCACCAGAGTTTGAAAAGCCAACAAATCTGGAGATAGTAACAAGAGCACTTACACTTTGCAGGGAGGAAAATCCACTTGATATCAGGCATGGCACTGAAGTGGACCTGCTTCCCCAAGCTGCTGGCGCTTGCAGGGAACTGCTACTCACTGTCAGTTGAGTTCTGCTTAGAGGACAACCATTGCACGTGGCTTCTCTGACACACCGAGGTACACGCCGCTTGCAAATGGCTTTAAACTCTTCAGGGGAGAAATTGCTGAGAGCTTCTGTTGTGATTCCTAAAAAGTCACAGTAACAACTTTTTTTTTTTATTATTTTTGACTGGTCACAGAGGCCAGGAAGGCAGCTGCAGGCTGTTCAGAAACAGTAGCAAGCTGTAGCAACAACAGCTACATTTGTTGTAGTCTCCACAACAATATCATAACGCACAAGGTTTTTCTTGCTGCCATAAATAAACAGAAATAAAAGTCAGTTCTCAGTTCCTAAACATTTCTTCTCTGACACATGGATCTGCAGAGCGTAGGCTTTTTCATGCGTACAGCAAACTTGGCAGTTTAAGCTTATCACCTCTTTCAGAAGCGACGGCTAAAAAAAAAATCGTTGTAAATCCACAAATACAGATACACTCTGAAAACAAAGCTTTTCTCAGGGAAACGAGACACTTGTAAGACAATGAGAGTTTTGTTTGAAAAAAATAATGTACTGAGGACATGAAATATCTTGGCTCTGCACGCTTAGTTGCAAGTCTGAAATGAAGTATTTGATGCTAAGTGAAAGCTGTTGCTCAGAAACAAGATAAAACAAAGAAAACACATTGGTTATTTTGAAACAAGAAAGAATATTTCCAGCGGCAGAGCCAGCGTTGGTTTTAGCTAGATCGGGTTTATCAAGCAACTCTCAGATTTCCCTGCCAGAAAGGATCTATACATCTTCAAGCATGTGATGTCAAACTCTCCCATTTCCATTTATTCTGGTAACAGAAGGTTTTCTTCAAACAAAATTCAAAAAATTAAGTAACTAAATTCACTCCCATTTTCTGTGTACAGGAAAAAAAAAAGAAGGCCACAAGATGGCACTGGTCAAACACTCAGGAAATGATTGCAGGTTTAGTAAAACAAGAATGTTGAGTATTGCCCAAGGCCAGTTTCTAGGGCCATGTCTGTTACCCGCCGAGGTGAGCCCCACAGCGGGGCAGCGGCGCACGCTCGGCTTCCATCGCACGTGGCACGTGCTCCGGCTTCCATCGCACGTGGCTCGCACGTGCTCCTGCATTTCTGGTCAGCCTTCTCTAAGTGGTTGATGTGCAACAGAAGCACAGAAAAGGTTTGGCCTAGGTAAGAGCCACCAGCGGAGGTAAGCGGAGAGCCTGTTTTCATGTTGGTGAGTGGCACAGGATGTGCTCTCTGCACCACTCCTTCAGGGAGCAGGTGCTGTGGCTTGGCACGCAATGGGCCGAGGCCTCCACGCAGAGGAGCGGATGGGAACAAGCCCCGACACTTTCTCCCTCGCAACCCATTCCTCCACACCTCAGTGAAATATTTGTCAACAGCTCCCCGTACTCGGAGACTCGCGTGTTTTTGCAAATTCAGCCCCGCGCTTCTAAAATCGATGCGTAAAACCCAACATTTCTTAACTTGGCTGAGTACAATTCGACTTTTCTAAGTGGGGGCTCTCACAGATGCCACCACGCAGGCGGCCAGGCCTCCCCCTGCCCGGCCTCTGGCAGGGAGGGGATGCCGATAGCGGCGGGCACTGACGACGTGGGACCTCCGGGCGGTTCGGCTCCGTTCGTCCCCGGGGTCCGCTCTCAGGCCAGGGCCCCGCCGCGTCGGGGCCGCCC
>VWZK01011709.1:60745-125718 GCA_013396935.1 Baryphthengus martii | reverse complement strand
GCCCCGGGAACCGCTGTCCCCGCCGCCTGAGCGCGGTGCGGCCCGAGCCGCGGGTGGCTTTGCGGCTGCGGAGCGCTCCTCGGAGCCCAGTTTTGACATGACAGCTCGTAAGCTTAGGCAAGTTAATCCTCTGATCTGGGTGGGAGGTATACACGTCTGTGCCCTCTCCCCCTCGCTCTGTCGCTAAAATTAGCAGCTCCCCAAGTCCAGCAGGATCCACCCATCTGGCCGTACCTCCTACAAAGCGCTGCTACGCAACTGCCCTGCAGTGACCACCAGTGGATTCGAACACCGACTCTTACAATCATTAACTTAAGACTGTTAAGGGGAAAACGAAGTTAAATCTTGCGTGTAAATCAATTTCTTTTTGCTTTCCCAGATCAGAACAAAGAGGCTGTGACTCGTTATCAAAATGCAGTATTCGCATCACTGTGAGCACCTTTTAGAGAGACTGAACAAGCAGCGAGAAGCCGGATTTCTTTGTGACTGCACCGTTGTTATCGGTGAATTCCAGTTCAAAGCGCACAGAAACGTGCTCGCCTCTTTCAGCGAGTACTTCGGTGCGTTTTACAGAGACGCCTCTGACAATAACGTGGTTTTGGATCAGACTCAAGTGAAAGCTGATGGATTCCAAAAACTCCTGGAGTTTATTTATACAGGAAACTTAAACCTTGACAGGTAACATATGCTGTTAAAGAGGGGAAAGAGAAGAGGGAAATAGATTTGTGCTAAGGCAGTACTGGATTTTTTCTTCTTTGTAGTAAGTTCTGGAGGAACTGACAGCAGTGGGTGTGATGCATAGTAACAAGCTGAAGATCATCTGTTTGTGTGCTTTAAAATACCAGGTGGCGTGCAAGGGCTGAAACAAGGGTCCGGTATTTCACTGATTGATAGTTTCAGTCTCCCAGTGTTTACATGTGGTTTGGAAGGGATGAAACATCTCATACGATTACCAGGAGAGGGAATGATAAGTGTGTTCTCTCTGAAGTTGGGTTATACGAGTCTGGTTTTGCACAGAACACACAGAAGCTGTGTCTGTGGTAGAGGCTGAAGTCTGAGGAATGGGTGAGCGCAGGCACCGCTTTAACAACATGACGTTTGTTAGAATTTGCACCATCTGTTACTTAAAATCTTCTATTACAGCCCCTAAAAGGAGTCACAGGAAAAGCGTTTCCCCTCCTTACTGCATTGGTTTTGTGCCTGTTGTGTTGCCTCACGTACAGTGAGGATCCTTTGCAGTGCGTTTCTCTCGGTGAAGGAAAGCCCTGAGTGACTCCTTAGAGATGCGTAGTGTGGGATTTTTACTCCCTTTTTCAACGTCGGGTGTCAAATGCAGGTTTAAAAAGACTTTCTTTTTACTGAAGTCTCAAAACCCATACGAAATAAGTACCCAGATGTGGGTTGTTGTGGGTTTTTTTTCAATCCTCTCCGAACATTAGCAGCAGTAGAGCAGCATTCAGGGCGACGTGGTGAGGTTGGTGCCTGAGGCTTTGCCAGGTGCACAGAAGTGTGCCGTGTTCTCCGTGTCTGTCGGGGACAGCAGCAGGAGGGTTCCTGGATTCCTTCTGAGCCATCTCTGAAGGTGAAAGTGCCGTTCTGACCCAGGGAGAACTAGTTGGCTAACATGATACCTGTGGGTCTGTCCATGTGCAGTAGCCCTGCTGCAGCTGCCTGCACGTTCGGTGCCCGTCTGTGGTGGTGGGTGCATGACGGACACCAGGAAGGGGGTACTCTGAACTAGTATAATACAAGATACTAAACCAGTTGTATTTGTGGGAAGAGAGTAATTGTGGCGAGTCGGTGATTGTTAATTACATTTACTTTGTAATAGATTGTTAGAGTGATGGTGTTTACCGCTAATCGCTCTTTAAAGTGCTGTAAATCCATAACTGCATTGCTTGGACTTCTTGTCACCTTTTCCAGGTCAAGGCCTGCGTTGCAGGAATTGAAAATACAGAGTGTAGTAGTTTAACTGAGGACTTTCTTGGTGTTAATGTTGTCTGTGTGCAGCTGGCTGTTTGCAAATCTTTTTATAAAACAAGATTAATACCTGGCTCTCAGAAGTGCTGAGGTGAAGGCTCCACTTGCGAGTTACTTAAGACTTTCAGCAGAAGGATTCTAGAATAGTAGTTTAGGCTTTTTATTCTCCAGTGTTTTATCCCTTCGTGCTGTGATTTTTGAGCTTTTTGGACCAACAACCCCATGTCTGGCCTCACCTCCTTACAGCTGGACCTTTACCTTGCAATTCTACAAAAGGCATGTAACTGAAAATAAAATTCTCAGTTCTGTGGGTCCGGAGACCCCACCAGACATGGGCTTCAGGAGGCACTGTCATACCGGTGTCTTGGGGCACTGCAGCACCAGGAGATGAGATCTCGCTGTAGGTGTTCTCAGAGTTGCATTTTCTGACAGAGTCACTTCTCCTTCGCTCTGTATTTGATACAGTTGGTGCAGAACAAACGTTTGCTTTGTCCAGAATATTGTCACCCAAGTCTTGTTTTCTTGCAGCTGGAACGTTAAAGAAATTCACCAGGCTGCCGACTATCTCAAAGTAGAAGAAGTGGTCACTAAATGCAAAATCAAGATGGAAGACTTTGCGTTCATCGCCAATCCCTCTTCTACGGAGACATCTAGCATCACTGGGAACGTTGAAATGAATCAGCAGACTTGCCTTCTGACTCTCCGAGATTACAATAATCGGGAGAAAGCGGATGCGGCTTCCGCCGAGTTGGTTCAACCGCAGGCCAAGAAAGCAGCTTTAGAAAAGAAATCTCCTCAAGCCAAAAAGCGTAAGAAGAACTTCAGCTCCCCCAAAAGCATACAGGATAAATCCGTGCAGTATCAGAACGAGGTGACCGAGAACTCATCCCTTGAAATGTTTTTAGATGCAAATAAGCTGGCCACCCAGATCACGGAGCAGGCCGCCCAGGGCGGCGATAACTCTGCCCTCCAGCTGGCGGCCGTGGTGGAAAGCGAAACGCTGGCGGCGCAGGATATCCTCGCTCAGACTCTTGCCGCGAAACAGAACCGGGGGAAGCCTCAGCAAAGCTGCGCGCTGAAGGAGCACTGCATGTCTAACATCGACAAGAACGCTTACCAGCTGGAGAGCTCGGGAGAAGAGCTGGACCAGAAGTACTCCAAAGCCAAGCCAGTGTGCAACACCTGCGGGAAAGTCTTTTCGGAAGCGAGCAGCCTCCGTCGCCACATGAGAATACACAAAGGGGTGAAACCCTACGTGTGCCAGCTTTGCGGGAAGGCGTTCACCCAGTGCAATCAGTTGAAAACACATGTAAGAACTCACACAGGTAAGCCTCTGGCCACGGCTTCACGGGCTGCGAATACCGCACCGAAAAGATCTTTGCGTTCTGACTTCTTGCCCGAGAAACTTTGTCTGCTGCTGGTATAGGATATAGTACCTGTATCCTGGTAGCATGAAACATTTCAGCATTTTTTCAGGACAAAATCATAGTTTTTACCTTAAATACCTAGAGGGGATTTTATTAGCTTAAGCGCCTTGATTTCAGGGTGCCTAAAACATTGCCAGTAGAGCAGGAAAAGCTCGCTGTGTCTGATACCACAGTTTCTGTTGCTGGTTTTTTAAACTCCAAATCCTAACATCCAAATTCCACAAAAGTAAGGAAAAAAATGCAAGTAGGTAACTTCTCCCATAGGGTCTTCAAAAAAGGTGTGGGAGGTGTCTGAATTGCTACAGCATTTGGGATTTTTTTTTTTTTAGTAAAACATGCAACTGAAACATATGACTATGTTACGATCTCTGTATTCAGTAATGTTACCAGAGGTTTGTGCCGTGTCAAGAGCTACCGGAAAAAGCCTCAAGGAGAAATCAATTATGAACATTTAAATGTTAAGACAACATGTCTCAACCACCATCCCTGGACACCTTTAAAAGTCGTGTAGCTGGGGTGCTGAGGGACATGGTTTAGCAATGGACTTGGCAGAGTTACGTTAATGGTTGGACTCAACTGTCTTAAAGGTCTTTTCCAACCAAATGGTTCTCTGATTCTGGTGTTGCCTTTGGTGCTATACTGAGCCCAGTGAGCAGCACAGGGACCTGGGTTATGTAGTTTTCTTCCTTTTGTGGTTGGCATTCAGAATTCTGAAGTAACAGCGAATCAGGAAAAAAAGTAAAATAAAATGTTTACGTTTGCTCTTTTTCTCCTTTGGAAGACTCTGAGCAAAGTCCAGCAGAGGAGCTCTTCCCAGGAAGCTGTGGAGATGTAAAGAGGTGAAGTGGGAAATGTTGAGGTACAGCAGCAGGGGAACACTTTGCTCTTCTTGTAACCGAGGGAGAGAATCGCGGATATCATCAGCCACTGACTAACCAAAGATTCACGGGCGAGTGGCGCGTGTGAGGTGTTCAGGGACGGTTTGCTGGTAGGAACACCTACACCTCAGCTGCACTTTCTACTTTTGATGGTGTTGTACTGGGCAATTTTGCATGAGCAGGCAGGGAATTTTGCGGTGTTGGTCGCTGGATGGCAGGTTAGATGACTAGTACTTTATTTCTGAGGTTCTTATGTACACGATATACTTCTGCTGAGTTCTTGGTTTGATTATGCACAGCCATAGGAATGCAGAGATGGGCTCTGCTGTGCTGCTGGCGAGACTGCAGAGTCACGCGGTCCGTTCCATGAGAGTACTGACCGCTGAGAACATGAACAGTCTGACAAGTACCTGTAACATTCTACAGCAGATGCTAATGAGAAATTAGCGCTAGATTGTACCCTGAAAACCTGTTGCCGTTTGACAGGCAAGAAGCAGCAGATGGTTTACTGGTTGTTCATTGTGAATGTTCAGAATCATGAATAGACATAACCAGCAAAAACTCCGAAACTGTAGTAGTGGTATGCTTAAAATAATGTGGGGAAAATGGCACTAGTCAAAATATTATTACCTTTTTCTCCCAAAAGGTAATGAGGTAAAAAATAGTCTGTTATCTGCTCTCTTCATGGCGCGTTCCACTTCAGTGAACTGATTACGGGATGTTCCAAGACGTTATTTGTAAGAATGGACACCTGAGCTTTACCCAGCTAATGGCCTGAAAATCTTACATAAGTGTGCAGAGCACAAGGGTTTTATTTTTCACCAGGGGAGAAGCCATACAAATGTGAACTCTGCGACAAAGGCTTTGCTCAGAAGTGCCAGTTGGTGTTCCACAGTCGGATGCATCACGGGGAAGAGAAACCCTACAAATGTGATGTCTGCAACCTGCAGTTTGCGACCTCAAGCAACCTGAAGATCCATGCCAGGTAGGCAAGAGCGAGATCCCGCAAATGCTTATCTGTGTGTTTATTTAAACAGAGTACTTTACTCCAGCGCGAGCAGGAGTTACACGTTCACATCATTTGGTCATTTCTACTCCTTTTCTCCTGGGTCTTCTCTCATGGTGCGTAACAGGGTAATGACACCTCTGGACTTGCTCGTTAGGGAAGCAATTTGTGATTTATCAGTCTTCCAGCTGACACACTGGTATCCGTATGGCAGTGATGGGGGCTCTGTTTTATACTGCTTGTAGCACCAAAGAAGAGAGTTCCTTGCTGGGAAGTGAAACAGAGCAGCTCTCACAGTTCACTGTCTTTTTGCATTTTTTGGCAGGAGCAAGAACTCTATTCCCTTTCTGGGAATCATCATTTTATCTTTCAGCACGTTGTAACGCAAACCACGCTGCCTTCTCCTGGTGCGTTACGCACGCAGGGCCTGCGGTTCAGCTCAGCTGCCGCTGAAATCGTGGACGTGCCGATTCCCCAAGTCAACAGGCGGCGAATTTCCCTCTTTGAGAAACTGCTCGCTCAAAGCCAAACTCACAAGTTGTTACTTTAAGTTCACAGACCATTAGCACGAGGAACTCTGGGGATAAAGTACTGACTGAGGAAAGTTCCTTAAGGGCGGGTGTTGCTCCCCTTCCCGCCAGGAGGTGACTGATGCCTGTGTTGGTTGGCAGGAAGCACAGCGGCGAGAAGCCCTACGTGTGCGATCGCTGCGGCCAGCGCTTCGCCCAGGCCAGCACGCTCACCTACCACGTGCGTCGCCACACCGGGGAGAAACCCTACGTGTGTGACAGCTGCGGAAAAGCCTTCGCCGTCTCCAGTTCTCTCATCACCCATTCCCGGAAACATACAGGTGAGGGGAGGCGGCGCCGGGTACCCGAGCGGGCCTGGCACGGGAGGACGGGCGGGAGATGGGTGATGGTCCGGAAATAGCTCTGCAGTTGGAGTCCAGCTCCTTTCTCGTGTGGTTTTTTTTTTGCTTTTGACTCCAGTTTAGGGAGTTCCTTCTCCCATTGGACATTACTCTTGTTTCATTTTGATTTCTTCTTTATGTGTATTCTGGTTTATATATTGAAATAACAAACTCCTTGTGTTTCCTTTAGGAGAGAAGCCATATATCTGTGGCATTTGTGAAAAGAGTTTTATTTCCTCTGGAGAGCTCAATAAACATTTTCGGTCCCATACAGGTCAGTTTCCAGACAGGCTGCTTCCTGAACTGTAAATAATATTCTACCTTTACCCTTTTGCCTTTAAAACACAGCATATTGTGCTGTACTTGAAACTAGCAGAGGGTTTGTTTTTTAATTTCTGTATCTCTGCGTTAACATAATTTAAAGAAAGTATCTGTTGATTTTTTTTGTTTTTTTAATTGCCTTTATCAGACAAATATCTGTGTAACAGCGTAGGTGGTGATATATGATCATGGCTTTACCTCTAAGGTTTGGGGGTGTTTGCTTTGCTTTAGTCTGTTCTGGAGACAATTTTATTCTGAATACAAACGCAGAGACAAAATAACAGTGTTACAATGCTGTATTTTAAAACACAACATTGAACTCCGTTATCCTACATCTCTAACCACGTCTTCTTTCAATTCCAAGATTTTTCTAACTGCCAAACCAATTGTTTTTCAGGTGAAAGACCATTTATCTGTGAAATGTGTGGAAATTCTTACACAGATATAAAAAATCTTAAGAAGCACAAAACAAAAGTTCACACAGGTGAGTTCCTTGTGCAAATAAAGGCTAAGAAACTACATCAACTAGTTTGTCTTTAGTGTTGAATAACTTTTTTTTTTTTTTTGCTCATCCAGGCCTAAAATCAGAAAATAAAAATTCTGGGATACTAGCTCCCTTTAGAGCCAAAAGCATCTGTTTTAGAGGTGCCTAAACCTTTTAAAGCATGAAACGCGGGCTTTAAAGTAGATGCAAGACAAGTTTTCAAGGTTTGCATTGCTACAGCGAACACATGTTGAGCAACACAGAAGTGGTTTGCTGCTGACAGGGATTTCTGTACACAAATATTTACTTTCTTGTCCTAGTAACTTGTGAGAGCTTCCCATGTGAAGGCACAGTCTGAATTGTAGGAAATGCGTTACCTTCTCTGAATGTGTCAGAGGAGCATGTCTGTAGGAGAGTAGTTATTGAGGCGAACACCGCATGCTGGTTACAGGAATTACTTTACATTTCAAAGGCACAAATATTTTTAACGTAACAGAGAAAGATTTATATTTCCTGGTGTTTTGGGTTTTTTTTTAATATATATGCAGTCAATGTTAATCCAAGTCTGAGGTGGATTAGCAAACACACAAATCAGACAACTGGTGAAATGTTCCCAGCTGTGAATACTGCTCTAAAAGGACTTCGCAAAAACATTCAATTCCTATTCTAGATACCAGATTTTGAGGAAGAAATTTGACATTTATTACTTGCCTGTGGTACAAAGCGCTGAGGTGTTCAGATGTTCAGCCTCTCTCAGCACTGGCTCCATATGCCTTGTTATCTGTCCATCCTTATGTCTCAACCATAATTCCTTTGCCTCTGTCACATGGAAAAAGGAACAACAGGCGTTCCTGTACATCTGGATTGGGAGGGAGAGGATGAGAAAACAAGAGTCATACACAGAGGCAGCTTTGAGTGTCAAAAGCTTGAAAAGCCCGATTTAGGAAGGCCCCAGTGCAGCAGGAGGCCAGTGGAAGCAAGGGTGAGGTCTCTGGTGAGACCCACCCCTGCAGTGCTGGGTCCAGCTCTGGAGTCCTCAGCACAGGAGAGACAGGGACTTGTTGGAGTGGGGCCAGAGGAGCCTCAGCAATGCTGGGAGGGCTGGAACCCTCTGCTGGGAGGCCAGGCTGGGAGAGTTGGGCTTGTGCAGCCTGAAGGTGGCTCTGGGGAGACCTTCTTGGAGCCTTGCAGTACTTAAAGGGGACCTAAGAAAGATGGGGAAATTTTTTTTTTTATTTTTTTTTTTAGCAGAGCCTATTGGGACAGGACATGGGGTGATAGGCTTAAATTAGAAGAGGGTAGATTTAGACTAGATGGAAGGAAGACATTTTTTACAGTGAGGGCAGTTGAACACTGGCCCAGGTTGCCCAGATTGGTGGTTGATGCCCCATCCCTGGAACCATTCCAGGTCAGGATTGGACAGGGCTTCTGAGCAACCTGCTCTAGTTGCACATGTCCCTGCTCCCTGCAGGGGGTTTGGACTAGATGACCTTTAAAGGTCCCTTCCAACCCAAACCAGTCGATGGTTCTATGACAAATGCTGTATTGTACATTGCTATCTCAGTTAAAAGAGGGTGCTTGGATGCAGCCGTGGTTCTTTTTCTTGGATGGAAAATCTCAAGGAAACCTTCATTTTTTCCAAAGCTCCTTTGTTCTCTGATGTTAAGGGTTTGTTATCTTCTGTACCATGCCAAAGGGAGATAAAGTTCAATTGCATCATCCGCCTCCTGGTTGTGCTGCAGGGAGCAGGGGATGGGATTCTCAGTGCTTAGGGTGCATTTACAGCTCACTGTGGCTTCATGGCACGCTGAAGCCACGGACAGCCCAGCTGCCCTGGCAGTCTTTGACACCCAAGTGTTAGTTTTGATGGGCAGTTGACAGGGAATTTGCAGAATTTGCACAGAAGCTTTTGAACCTTTTTTCCCCTGCCAGGATCTGAAACTCCCCCTGACTCTACTGCACTTGATAACTCTTACAATGAACAAGAATCCATTCAGAGTCAGAAAAGCCCTTTATCGGAGTCCATAGATGTGAAACCCTCTGAGATGTCGTTAGCACTTCCTCTTCCCCTCGGGACTGAAGACCATCAGATGCTGCTCCCGGTGACGGGCAGTCAGTCGCCTTCATCAGAAACCTTACTGAGATCTGCTGTGACTGGATACTCAGAACCTCAGTTTATTTTCTTGCAGCAGTTATACTGACAGTAAGGACAGAGCCATCGAGGGCGTTTGTGCGGAACTTGCCTACGTTTGGTAAGATGAACAGAATCAAGCAAAGCAGTCACACTTTTTGAATTGGACTTGCTCTGGTTTATTTTTTTTTCCTCCTCTGTGTAGACACTTGTCAGGCATTTCCACTGTGCATTGCTTTTTGTTGAGTTGTGCTTATCTGCAATCAAATTTCTATTTGCAATTAACCCTGATTTCCAGGAGACGATTCCTTTCCAGCAACACCTGCCTTAAGAATTCTCTGTTAAATATGTTACTGTATTTTGGAAATCTCCTCCCATGTTCCTACTGATCTGATGTGTCATTTGAGAGCAGACATTTTAAGCCATATCGGATAGCTGAAGAATATTAACCCAGAGGTGTAAGGGGAAGATCAGAATTGGAAAGTACTTCCGAGCTTGTACTCCTGTGCTCCGAGGTGATGTAATGGTCCATGATGGAAGGTAGGCTAGTGCTCTGCTGAGGTGCTTGTGAGGAATTACAGCTGTCTGCCAGAGGAAGCTGTCTTTGGTTGAAGTCTGACCAGAGGGAAAGAAACTTTTGTGTATATGTTCCTGAGGAGGCAAGTAAAGGAGGGTTAGCTTTTTTCTGTAATGGAGTAAATCAGAAGGTTTTTAACGGCTTTGATATTACTGGGTGTTCTTTCCAACAAATCACTTATTTTTTTCAACTGAATCCAGCATTGTTGTATCTGATCCTGATTTATTTCTCACATCCCTAAAGTGCCCTGATTTTGGCAAGAACAGCAACGTTGGCTCAAAAGGAGAGCTGGAACACGTATGTTGTAGACGAGATGAAAAGATGCATTGACTTAATTGTAAGGCATGAATCACAGCTTCATAATCCTTCTTTTACAGTAGTGCTAGACTAGGTACAAAAGAGGAAAAAAATCCTGCCCTTCACTGTGAAAATAAGAAGCAAAAGCTCACGAGGCAGCATTAATAAAGAATACAGCAAAGCAGACAGATAATCTTCGGGCGGGGGTTTGTCAGAGTATAACTGATTTGATTTAACTGAAGTATTTATATACTGCTTTACCTCTTAGGTCACTTGTACACAGGAACTGCACAAAACTGGTATCTAGCAAGACCCATGTAAAGCTGTGTTATTACTAGCAGCGTACATCTTTAAAAAGCAACTTTTTTAGTGTCTTCTTGGGTCCTTAGTTAAAGACTAGTTGAAAAGTAGGAGTACTTTTTTACTCCTTTTTGCCAGTTTGTGCCATTAATATAATGTAAGCATTATTTAAGTAATCATCAAATAGATAGAGTACTGTACCAACAACGCATTTAAAAATATTATTTGTTGGTTATTTACTTGGTGCTAGTGTTTTGTTTCCACTGATGCCTTGTGTTCGGACACTGATAAACAGAAGAGCGTAGGCGATACCTCTTAACGGAATCTGTTCTACATGGAGTAATAATTAAACTGCACCTTAATTAAACAGACTTGTGAAAAAATTAGTTTAAATATTCTGCAAATGATCCCTTGACTCCTGAGCATGACTATAGATGACTTTTTTTTTCTTTCTCTTCCTACATGTTAGTACTTGTAAAGCAATAGACCTTACTGCTGTTTGCTGATCAGCTTAGTATGTGGCATGTTTAAAACTCTGCTTCTTGATCATATGTTATGGTTTAATGTATGGCAGATGTGCCGATAAAGTTGACCCTGGACAGCAAGGAGTACACCTGTGGTCACTGGGAACATTCTTAATGCAGGCATCTCTGACTCTGTCCACTGGAGTGAATTATTGCCCTACCTGCCTGACCTTTCTTTCCTTTGCTTGTCTGTACAACAATGTTTATCAACAACTGACGTCTTTCAGAGTGCTGGCAAAGGACAGTGGATGAAGTTCTCTGATATTTTCTTTTTCTGTTTGTTTGGTATTTCCCCTTTTCCTCCCTGCTTTTCTCTTGTGGTTTCTACTGCTGATGTAGCACCTGAAGGATTCCTTAGCCTTGCCCTTTATGACTGAAGAACCACAAAGCTCGGGATCTTGACTCTGTGTAAAAAAACAAACTCTGTGTAGCTTGTCCTAAGGTTCCTCTTTACTTTCTCTCTGAAGATGGAGCAGAAGCTTTGGGATAGACATAGGCTTAGTCATGAATACTGAAAAAGAACCATACATTTCCTATTTAAACAGCTTTGGAAGATAAATTAATGCTATGCTGCTGATACCTGAGGAAAAGTATCTCAAGATTGACATATCCAGGATAAATGACCAAAAGAGAGAAGTAGCTCTGGAAAAAAATAAAAATTAAAAGCTAATTACATTCCTACATAGAAGATGCATTCCATAACAATGTTTGTTTGGACTGTTTTTATATATCTAAAATTATAGCTTATTACTGTATTCTTAGATTTCAGACTTTTTAAAAAAATACAGTGCTTAGATTTATACAGGATTTGTTTAGATACTTATAACAGTAACACTTGCTTTATTAGTCATTTAGTTTTCTTTATAGACAAGAAGATACTCATTATTTTTTACAAGACAACAATTTTAACCTTTCTTAATAGAATACACACCTTGTAGTTACGTCTTGGAGCAATAATTTAGTGACCTGCATTCTTGAGTTCCCATCTGAGAGTCTTGATTTTTATCCTCATCTTTTGTGAAGATATCTCAGCTGCTGAGGTATGATCTCTATGAAGTGTATTCATTTACTAGAATATAGATTTTAAATACATATATATATATAATTATTTGTAGGTGTGTTCAGGCTGGGTGCTGTAGGACCTGAAGCAGCTTGTCTGTACTGTACCTTTTGCCTATAGATGCATGGAAATCAGCTGCACATCCACTTCCTAGGCATAAGGATTCTGAGTTCATTCTGGAAGTACAAAGTTGATGACAGTAATTGGTAATTTCTGTAAAGAATTAATATGGGAAACATGGAATATTTTTAGGCAGACATCTTCTGCTTGAGACCTACCTGCAAAAAGAAAGAGGGAATTTTAATAATTCCGTTAACAGTAATTTTAAAAAAATGACATACTTTGTCACATCATTGTTTCAGTCAGTTTTGCACTGAAGTTGGTGCAAGTTTTTGCCTGAGTATCTGCATCTAGAAATCTCTGAATTGGCCATTTGGAAATACTTATGTGACACTAGCTCCTTGTGTGACACTTATTTCCGAATTTGTGCCTCTACGTGGGCACAAGACACACCACCTTCTGAAACTACGTTTCAAGAACATTCTCAAGTATGGACAAGTCCCGTGTTGAGGATTTCAGGCTGTGACCTTGGAGAGGCTGTCGATAAGCTTTGCAGAATTAAGTTCAGATAAGGACTAATAACTGATTTTTTTAGTTAAATTATTTTTGAAGTATCTTTCATGTATATACACTTTTCCCTCTGTTCTTTGTATATACCTCAACTCTCAATTTTATAATCCCCTGGGAAAGGAAGGAGTTGTACATATTTAGCCCAAAGTGTTTTACGTTAGACTTTAATAAACTTGTTTTGTAATTTTCCTGCACCTGGTGTCTCTTGTTTATCACTGCAAGGGGGTAGCAACAAAAGGAGGAGGGAAGGGTCTGACATAAGCACAGCCCGAGCCCCCTGGGGGAAGGACGCACGGCAGCCCTTCGCGCAGCGTTTAACGCAGCGGGGTTCGCCGCCTTCTCGGCAGCAAACACACACCTCATTGTCCTCAGAGAAGATAGCTGGGGTCTGGTTGAGCTAAATTAAACAAAAATTTTAAATACAGTTGAGTATAATGACTCTTAGATTCATGTTTTTTCCATGGAGTTCGGGGTGGGGTTTGGCGGCAGGTTGCTTGTTTGGGGGTTGTGTTGGTTTTTTTAGAGTGCTTTGAAGATCTACTTTTACTGCTGAAGTAGTAGAGAGTCAGTGAATTTCTTTATCAGAATTTATATCTTATTTTTACTAGACTGTTTAATTTCACAGACAGTGGTATGGTGGCCAGAGCACAGAGTAGGACTTAAGTGACCTGCATTGTACCCCTGGCCTACTGGATCTGTCATTTTCCTTCCCTTTAAACTGGGGCAAAACTGCTGCATTTTAGCAAGGTGCTGTGAGTTCTGGAAGCTGAAACAATGGTTTACCAAGCAGGGTTGTGCTTGCTTTACTTACTGGAGTAACTTAATTGGAAGAACATGGTAAAAAACTCTAGCCTATGTAAATCTCTCGTTCCAAAGAACACAAGATACATCTTCTAAGAATTTCAAGGTTTGTTTTTCAGAGAAAGGAAAGCAATAAAAGTCTGGCATAGGCCTCTCTAAGCAATACAGGGTTTTGCACAAATAATTACTTTAGTTTGCAGGAAGCTGTTTATTAAAAATTCAGCAGGAATTACTCTGCAGCCCTTTCCTACAAAGGAATATCAAACACATAAGCTATTTTTATAGATATTGTCAAGAATGCAGCTCTTTTTGGGCCAAGCGTCTTGCAGTTAAGGGTTCAGATAGGGTACAAATCCTTTAAAAACATGTGCTGCTGCTTTTGAAAGTAGATACCATCTATCCTGTTACATTCTGTGTATGATATTGTTGCCATCTTACCACAGCTACTGAAAATAAAATACAGCTGTCAGTCAGCTTGGGACTGACTTGGTAGATTTGGTTCCCTGTCACCACAGCAGATGAATGAGTGTTATTCACACAAGTAAATGAAGACTTAATTTGGGCAATGAAATTAACCTGAACTTCACATGCAGGACAAGGGAAAAAAAGATATATGGAAAAAAAAAAAAACTATACCTTGATCTGAGTCTTGTAGTGGTCCTTCTGGCACGAGGTTCTATCATCAGCGTCTCAGTACTGAGAGTACCTCCTTTAGATTATCAGAGTATAACCTGATAAGCAGCAACACTCAGAAAAATACCATTTTTTTAATAATAGAGGCTTATCTAATTATTGAGAAACTTAGCTGAGCTCAGCTTTGCTTCTCATTGCTCTGTTCTTCCTGTTTGACAACAGTTAAAATACAAGCTCCTCTCTAGAACAGGGTTTTCACAGCAGACAGACTATGTGTGCCCAGATGAGTACAGGTTCAGACGGCCCTGTGCTGCTGTGTGGAACAAACACCTGCTCTGTGAGCTCACCTCCGAGTCCTCTTATGATACCGAGGGCTTTTTGGAGCAAGAGCCTGACAGATTTGTGTTTGGGAGTGAGGGGAACAAAAAAAACCAACACCCAACCAAACAACAAAAAATCTCCACGTACAACAGTTGTGAACCATCTTGGTCATTTCCTCCATAAATCTCCCTGTTTCTGCACCACCACTGTGATAATACAGAATCGGAATACCAGCATTTACATCACTGCTTCTTAGGTATTATTGTGGAAATCACTTTTGTGTCTTTTTCTCCTCATACTTCAGTCTCGTAGGTCTTTTGCCTGGGTGCACATATGGATCGTTCTCTTCCTTTATAGGAATTTGTAATAGGCACATTTCGACATGCAGAAGACTGCATGAGGCAGAGCCTTTGAGCAAACCTCTGCTGCCCTGTTTGGTGACTTTTTCTATTTAGAAGCATAGATCTAGTAACTTCTACGGGCATGAGCAGAGTGGGTGGAAAAAGGAAACGTGCTGAGTGATTCCCAAACTTCTATGAAGTCTGTATCCAAAGCGTTAAACAACGTTCAACTATCATTATACCCAGACGTTGTCTTATCTGTGTGGAGGAGCTGCTGCACGGCTGTAACAATAGAAGACTTTTTGAACAGTTTTCAAGAGACAGGAAGAAATAATGACACCGAGTTTGGTGGTGGTTTTCATCTGTAACACAAGAAACATGTATGTGCTGCAAGTTAATCAAAATACCATTTATATCCTACTAAACTAGGCTCACTAGCTTTAAAGTCCCAGCACTGTAGTGGTTTAGGTTCATTTAACTCAGTTTAAAAAAAAAAAAATATATATATATTGGAAAAAGATCAAAATCACGCAATTAGTAAAAGGTAAATAGAGCACAGTAGCAACAAGTGGATTTATCCAAACCTCTCAGCTTCAGCAGGAATCTTGATCAAAGTCCTGATCCGAAGTGGTCTCCTAGATAGGGTGGAGTATCTCAGCTGCCAGGAGATCTGCACTGCTGCAGTCAACACTTCACATGCCCCTGGTCAGTGACTGGTTTACTCCCCTCTAATGCAAAGAACACACAGTGTGGCTCTAGAGCTCTGGGCCACGGTGAAAATGTTTTCCTCTGAGTGTGTCATTTCACTAAATTTATCGGTCACCTTGGAGCCCTGGAACTACAGCTGTTCCTGGTAAGGTGAAGGAGACTGTGCAGTAGAAACAACTGCAGCAAAATTAATGCATTTTCATATTAATAGATTACTTTTAATAGATTGGGCATCATTTAACAAACAATTTTAAGGCCATTTCAAGTTGGTTTAGATTCCTTCTAAAGACCCTGAAGAGACAGCATGCAGCAAGTCTGATACTGATACAATCTATTTTACTAGAAACCAGACAGGACTAGCTCGAGCATTTGTGAGAGCCTCAAGCTGCTACCTGGCTCACGGGTATTCTGAAACCACTACAATTGCCAGACTGGCATTAGCGTCTTTGTTCGTCACCTCCCCGCAGCTCGGTGTCCAGTAGTAATGCTTCCGAAGGCCATGGGAGAGCTCTGCCAGGTGAATGTGCCCATCCACTTCATACGGTTCCACGTCCGTGCAATTAGGTTTCAAGCGGCCTGTCTGAATTAATTCTGAAAAAGCCTGGAATGAATAACAACAAAAATGTAACATACACTATTCCACTTGGACTGCAGAAGGCTCTAGAAGGTAACACACAACAGGAAAGGACTTGATCATTTCCATATGCTGATGTCCAGCAAGTCTTATTACAGCACCTCCATAATATAATTATTCCAAAAAACCCCGGTCAATTAGGTATCTTGTTCACTAATTGCTACAATCTTCCTAGTGATTGCAAAAACAAATTAGAACAGAGCCCAACCCTCCTCGAAGAGTTCAGAAGCAAAGACTTACCATACAGCTGGCTTCATCATATTTATTGCCCCAGATGTAAATATAGGAAAGTTCTGTGTTTGCTTTCATTGCATCTGAAAGAGCTACAAGTCCTTTGCCACTTATACTGTTGCTTACTACTGACAACCTAATAAAGAGAGAAAATACTCATGCAAATGTGTGCCAAACCACACAATTCCCATCTCTAACTTAAACCGAAGACTTTAAATGGTTTATTCTTATTTTATATGTTGTCATTATGTATTGTTATACATGTATATTGAAATTTTATAATTTTTGTTAATAATATAATTATTTATTTGTATCAAGGCCAGTACTACTATTAAATCTTTGTCAGGTTGCTAAAGGCTGTTTGAACTGTTGTACTCTTTCTCAAGTCCTTTCTAGGACTCAGGCAGCCAGGTTGGTCACTATTTAGTTCTTCAGTGTCAGTGCCTCGCTGCACGGTGGCCAGGTCTCATCTCTAGTCTCTTTTGAAGCCCCAGCCTTGGCATTTATCCAGGCTAAGCTTTGATCTTCGTAGAGTGGCAGTTATTTTTATATTAGTGAACCTGGAAGGCTTTCAGAGGCACCTACCAGCCACCACCTCCTCAGTCTGCTACTTAAAACTAATGCCTTCAGGTAACACCTTTGATCAGCTTTTACATCCTGCCGGCACAGGGTTTAACGCTGGCTACAAAATACACCCTGATAGAGAGATTACAGCTCTTTCTTTCAGGTTCACCCGGAAGCTAACTTCAACTGAGGATTTTCTTAAGTGTCAACGATCAGAATCAACAAATATAGTGCCTTATCCCTGCGTGGAATCTGATCATCTTAAAATTCTGAAGACGTACGTACAGCCCTTGTTTGTTTTCGTTTGTGCGCCGCAGGGACCTCCACTTGAAAATGCAGGAAGAGTAACAAAAGCTAATTTCCTTCCCCACCACACAGAGGACTTCACTGGGGTACCAGAGATAGGCCTCCTGTGCTGCCTGAAACGCGTTCCTACGTCCTGCCTGGTCTCCAGCTGCCAGGCTCTGAGAGGACCCGTCGCTCATTTCCAGCACCTAGGGTGTCTCACAGGCCTTGGGGCATCTCACAGGGCAGGAGACGCCTGTGCTTAGCAAAGGAATCCCACCCAATCTATCAGTTTTTAGCTCGAGATGGAAAAGTGGACCCGAAAGTTTGGAACTTCCTGACTTCTCTATTTTGAAGTTCAGTCATTGCAAAATCTGAGTTTCTTACACTCCACCACCTCTGTGGCAGTCATGTAAATACTAACGCCTGAAGCGTCCTGTTGTACAGCGCCAAGGCCTCACTCAGGTAGAGGGCTCCGTCATCTTCTATCCGGTTTGCAGTAAGATCTAGGATTTCCAGGGTTTGGTTCCGTTTGAGTAGTTCTCCCAAAAATTTTACACCATCACAGCTTATTTTATTACTGAAAGAGATGCACAAATCTCATTAAAGGGTGCTAAGAAAAGGAGGTTCGAATGTTAATCAGGGCTATGTCACTTAATAACTTACCAACCAAGATCGAGGTATCTCAGGCTGGAGTTTTCATACAATGCCTCGCACAGTCGCTCTACACCGAAGTTTTTCATTTCGTGCTTGCATAAGTGTAGTTCCACAAGAGAAGAGTTCTTTTTCAACATCAGAGCTACATGAACTGTGGTCTCTTCCTAAAAACATAGGCTCAGTTTTGTTAGGCTGTACTTTAGGATAAGATATAGTCTTGCTTCAGTAAAAGATGAAGCACAGCTAACAAGCTTCAGTCGTCGGTAGTGTTCTGTTTTGAGTATTACAGCGTTGTATTAAAAATAACCAAGAAACAGTATTTTATAATGCTGAAAAAAATTAAATTTAAAATACTAGAAAGATATTTGCAGATTTACAGTACTCTATACATCCCTGCAAATATCAGGGGCATCAGTGTTGAATCATCATGTCTAATCAGTTTTTCTCCCAGTCATTGCTCGTAAAAAACAGAATGTTTGAGTCAGTCTTCACTAACATTAAAAGTATTTTCTCATGATGCTAATCTATTATTTCATAAAAAGAAACAGGATTGCTATGGGAAAAAATGTCTTGACACTGTAAGACAAAGTAAGTTTGAAGTTGTCAGGTTTAGTTAAGAAAGTAACTGAGTGAATACTGTGAGTCAAACATAAAGGCATAACGCAGAGGCCTCAGAAAATGGTAAGACTGGAAGGTGGGAACAATGGCAAATAGTCTTCCACAGATACAAACCAGGCCCTCGCTGGCCTGTATTTTCAATACCAGTAGTTTAAACTGACTTCTAAAACTGGGTTTAGGCAGATCAAGAAAGAAATTTTTAAAAAATTAACCTTCTAGTCAAACAGGGGCAGCCTGTGACTGCACAAAATGTGGCACAGAGAAAGAATCTTTCTGCACCCATTTACTTCATAAGGCAACCCAGAGCCGTGTAGTTCAGCTGTCCATAAATACATCAGCGCTGACTTTCCCGGTGCTTCTCTCTTGGACTGAGCTGCCGCTGCCATCTGGTTACATACCTCTTGGCTGTACAGCAAAGGACGATTTAGGTTTATTGCTTTGAGTGATTTGTTCTGAGTCAGGGCCGTTGCTATTGCTATTAGACACCGTGTCCCCTGGAAACGGAAATAAACTCTTTAGAGAAACCCGTCCAACGTATAGATCGAGCTACCAAATTACCATGACTTCTTAGAATTAATTCTCAAAAGCTCAAAACCATCAAATGGGCTCAGATTGGAAATACTATTATTTCTGCCTCCGTGTACTCTGGAGAGATGCAAGTGCAGCAGGCAAGTGCTTACAGGCACAATGTGTTTTCTGGCAATACCAATGCCAGCTCCCTGTGGAATAACAGAGCGGAATTAGACTAAGAAGTACAAATGACCAGGAGATTGGGCAACTCAGAAAACAAAAAGTAAGAATAATACAGTTCAAAGATACTTGTCCATTTAATTGATCCTGTATTTTCATTTTCCGGATTTATGGATTAAAATCAGCCTGTGTGTGTTCCCTGAGGTCTTTGGTAACATTTATCTACTAGGTAAATTCATACTAAATGTGAATTAATGTGGTACAGAGCAGTGAGAACGTAGAATACAAACCAGTTCAGATTTTTGTATTTCCTTCTCCTTTGCTCACTAATTTATATTTATATTACTTTCCAATTAGGCTGGTCTATACCCAAAGCTATTCCATTCTAAACCAGTTTTCTGTCAACTCCCTACCAAGCAAAAACATACTCAGCTTTCAAATAAATCCTACTCTGGCTACACTTTCCTTGTTTATGTTTTCATAAGACCCTTCACAGTTTCTCAGAAGTATTCCCATTCTAGTTTAGAGGCAAGTTCTGTAATTCCAGGAAACAAATATAATAATATTTTCATCTGAGCCTAGGTCTCTCCCTGCTTTCAGATGACATTCCAACTTGCTTGTTCTGCCCAATACACACTGCATTATCTCCTGAGGAGGTGAGCACTCTGAACAGGAAGGCTGAGAGCAGCCCATCTGAATTTCACTTCTAGCTCGGTTAGAGCATTCTCCTGGAGGGCATGATCCAGGACCAAATTCCCCCAGGTAGGGAGAAGAGCCACTTCCACTTTCCAGCCTCCCTTACATGGTCACACAAGGACACACCATCAGCCAGGCGCTGGGACCGTGCACCAGGAGGAGGTTCACAGCTTCAATCAATACCTCCTGCTGTAATTTTTAAAAGCCCAGAGTGGGAAGTGCTCTACTTAGTGCATTGACCCATTCCTACTATCCTGATTTTCCCTGTGTAACAAGTCTCAGCATGCAATTCAAGGAGGTGACAAGTGGTCCAAGATCAAACTAGGTGCCTTTCTACTCGACTCAGCATTCTTGTGCCCGTGTCCTTTATGGCTCGAGCTCTGAGAGGAGCCATAGAGCTACAGGACTGGATGATGTTCAGGTGTTAACAACACCGCACACTTTAGAAGGAAAAGAACCTCCAGGGGATAGTTACACAGGACTTAGACAGTGTAACAAAAATGAACAGCAGAAACAAATCTTGGAAAAGGCGAAAGCCAAGCACCTGAATTCCCAGGGACGTAGTGGCTCTGACATACCCCGATTTCACAGGTGGTTTACACAACATGCCTTTCCAAGTAAGCATTGCGATATTAGATACCGTGTTACCTCCAGCTATCACAAAACGTACCATCAATGACAAGTGGCATTTTCCCCCCAGTAAGCACTGTGGGACCACTGTAATACTCTCGAAAGACTTATGTCATTGCTGATAATTTTACTGGGTTACTCACCATATCACAGTCCCCAAGGTCCAGCTTCTCTAAGGTTGAATTAATTTGTAGCATTGAAGCAAAGAACATCCCACCTTTGTTTCCTATTTTGTTTCCAGTCATCCTCAAACACACAAGAGTTTCATTCCTCTAGACAAGATAAGAATTAAAAAAAAAAACCACAACAAAACCACAATTCCTTTCAAACTGCCTAAAAAATAACACTGTCCTTTTCTCTGAATCCTGCTGGTTGCCACACAAAGACAAAACATCCCTCCTGAAGAACTGTGTCTAAGCGATAACACTGGCAAAGCAGCTGGCTCAGGCTCCCCTCAGTGGAATCAAACACATGAGAGCCTGGAAGCAGAACTTGAGTATTTGAAAACTTGTATTTCTCCCAAGTTCACAAATTTCACGCTCATGAAAAGAATCCAGGCAGGCATTTCTGCCTACATTGGCAGCTGAAATGCAACTTATATCGAAACTGGCTTACTATCTAGTAAGTGTATTTTAAACAAGAAGATATTTTGCTTTGTTTTTCATAGTCTTTTAAATCACATGACCAGTCAAAGCTCAGTGGAGCCAGTCAGCTTCGGCAGGACGACTTGGTACAGAGTCAAACCAGTGCGTAAGTCTTCGCAGGACTTGGAACCTTTACTGGCAGTATAAAGTTCTGATCACGCAACAGAAAAGTCAGCATCGTTTCCCTCCACAGAATTTCAATGGATGTGAAATATCTATTTGCTGTTAAAACTCTAAATGCAACACAGAGTAGTTCTGTATTTTTAATTTCCCACAACCACCTCAATCGCTCATTACCACAGATTATGATTAAGTGATTAGAAAAAATAAGTGGTTCTGCAAGCAGTAGAACTAAACCAGCTGGTCTCCTACAGTTTCCACACGTCCCCACCACTCTTTCCTCTGCTGTGGTACCTCACTAGAGCATCTTCTTCCCTCTCCCTGCTTCAGTAACCCTCACTTCCCCCACAGATCCTCCCCTGGCTGGCCGGGCAGCAGGAGCCCACGTAGCCATGGGGCTGGTGGGCACATCCTGCCATTCGCCTGCTTGGCAAACCCAGCAAACGCTGCCACAGGGCTGCACAAAGAGCTCTGGGGGTCTTCTGCAAGCCCAGTGTTGTACAATCTATCGCACAACCGCAGCCTTTTGGAGGCCTGACAAATTTAGCTGAAAGCAGTTCAGAGTTCAAAGCCTGTGTCAGAGGAAGAAACACGTGAGTCTCGTTTCACAAACACAACAAATCTTACACACAAGTCTCATTTCCTTGGGAAACCACATTAAAAATAACAAACATGTTTTTATGCTGCTGCTGTGAAAAGTTTTGAAAATGTCTCTCAGACATCGTGAATCAGGATAAATATTGACATCGAGGCACAGGAAAATGTAATACATTATTTAAAAAAAAAAAAAAAAAAAGGAAAAGCCCTGATGGCATTGGCATTATATATTCCATAGCATAGCATTTTTGACACAGAAAAATCCAACTAAGTTTAGCTGTGATAATTAAGTGTTAATGGCAGCACAGGGCAAGTTTCTCTTGTGTGAAATGTGATTTCTGAAGCCTGTCTTCAGAAAACAAGAAATCCCTGTGATAAAGTGAAAGGATGAATGGACCGAAGACAGAGGGTCCTTTCAGCCAGCTCTGAGCCTGGCAGGACAGCCAGTTCATCAAAAGCAAAACTATTAGACTAGATGCCATTGTCTAAATCTCCCAGACAAATACTCACATGGAGCGCTCTCGCTATCAGCTCTGCTCCATTTCTGCCAATATTGTTAAACATCAGGTTGAGGTACCGCAGAGAGGAGTTTTCCTTAGGAGGAAAGAGAGCAGAAAGCAGTGAGGGGCTTTTCCAGAGCACACCTGCATTTTTCAAAAAGGAGATGCATCATACACATGCCTGCAACCTCTGTCCTTCACTGCATTTCAGGCAGCCCCTGATTTGGAGGAGGAGGAGTTAAAGAATGCCAAAGTATGTCAGATGATGTCAGAGCAATCCCGAGCACAAGTACAGGCTGGGCAGAGTATGGACTGAGAGCAGGAGAAAGACTTGGGGATGCTGGTTGATGAGAAGCTCAACACGAGCCAACAACGTGCGAGTGTAGCCCAGAAAGCCTCAACCATATCCTAGGCTGCATCAGAAGAGGTGTGGGCAGCAGGACGAGGGAGGGGATTCTGCCCCTCTGCTCTGCTGTCATGAGACCCCACCTGGAGCACTGTGTCCAGCTCTAGAGCCCTCAACACAAGAAGGACATGAACCTTTGGCCTTTCAGTACCTAAAAGGGGCCTACAGGAAAGCTGGGGAGAGACTTCTCACAAGGGCTTGTAGTGATAGGATGAGGGGTAACGGCTTCAAACTGGAAGAGGGTAGATTTAGATTAGAAATTAGGAAGTTCTTTACTATGAGGGTGGTAAGACACTGGTCTAGGTTGTCTGGGGAAGCTGTGGATGCCCCATCGCTGCAAGTGTTCAAGATCAGGTTAGATGGGACTTTGAGCAACCTGGTCTAGTGGGAGGTGTCCCTGGGCATGGCAGGGGGTTGAAACTAGATAATCTTTAAGGTCTCTTGCAAGCCAAACTGTTCTACCATTCTCCGATGAGAAATGCAGAAAACCATGTAGCATGTAGGCCCTCATGGGGCTTACAGAAACCACCTAGGAACCCGCATGCTGAGCACGACCAGATGAGGCAGGCGATCAAGCTCAGATAGCATTTTGGGAACTTAGCGGCACTAAGTTGTTGAACTGTAGGCCTAAATTCCCCACGGTTTATTCCACTGTTCTTTTTTCAGGACACACTAATGAAATGTCCAACAATTTTCTATCAGAAATGAAAAATCTCCTCAGAGAATCGGAGATTCTGGTAGGATGTGAAAGTCAAAATAAAAGGAATTTTCCCAAACCAATGTATTCTTGTCTTCAATAAACCACGGATAAATATCATCATAGTCAGATAAATTACAAGTTGCTAAAAGACAGACATTATTTTGGCACCTTGAGGAACGCTGCCACATGCTTTGCTCCGGCATCAGTCAATACATTATACCTAAGATCCAAACCTGAAAAAAGAGAAAGAATGATGAATGTATACCTACAATTAAGTGATCTCTAAGCAAAATGAAATAAAGATTAATTAAGGCTGAAATGAAGGCTGCTTATGTTTTCTCGTATTAGCACAGCAACGTCCAACAAGCCTGAAAAAAGCTTACCTGTGACAGATACAGTGTTGAGTAAGACAGAGGCAAGGACTTGAAGATCGTCATCTGTAACTCTCTGTACAGGCACTAGATGATTATTTGCAGCTATTTTTAACGTGATCCCTTTTGTCCAACTGCTGAAACATAAAAATGTAAGCACAGAAAGACACAGAAAAATGAATTCCCTCTCCAGATAAGAAGTGCAGCCGTGCTTGCCCTCATTGATGCATCTGCACACAGTGAGCTCTGCCACTACTTTGGTAACACCGTGACGGGCGATGTGATTCAAGCTGTACCTCAGCATCAGCCTTTTGGATATTCCGAAGGCACTGTACAGCTGCAGGACCATGCTCAGCACACACACACAGTAAGCAGCAAGAAACAAGATGAGGGGAAGAAGGATGGAAATAAAGACTATGCTGAAGGTTACCTCATTGCCTCCTTTTGACTCTTTTCTTTTATTTACTTTATCCTGCCCTCAGGATCAAAACCTAACACAAACCATTTCCCTACACCGTATTTTCTCAGGTTTTCTCTCCAAAGGACAATTAACTTTGACCCCAGGAGCATCCATAAGAGGAAGCCCTACTAGCCACAAAATGAGAGAGAGTTTGAGTAGTTAATACCTTGGCAGGATTCAGAGATGGTTCAGGGAAGCATTACCAGCTGGAAGCTAACTGGATACAGCTGAAGCTTTTTAAACAGGAGTGAGACAAAAGGAAGGGAGTTTGGATGACTAGAAACTAGGTTTGGCTTCTCTAAGGGACACAAAGGCACCATCCTGTACATTTTTCACTTTTTTTTTTCTGGTTTCAGTGCTTGTAAAGCTGCTGAGAAGCGATATATAGCTGCAAACTTCTGCCAACATGATGTCAAGATGAGTCAAACCAGAACTTCAACAGTAAATGCTGTTTAAGCAGCATAAATGTTTAAGCCTGAAACTGCATGAACTGTCTCATTGCTTAATTCCTTATCCTGCTGTCTTGTTTAAGGCTTTCAGAAGCATCTGAAACATGCTGTTTGTTATTTCCTTACATTTTATCATTTTTATCAGCTTCTTGAAGCACATGAGCAACGAAGGGGTTTTCAGGTTGGCCCAAGTTTTGGCAGGCCCGCACATAGTGCTGGTGAAGATCTGGACGAACTGACATGACCTGCTGGAAAACAAAACCAAGCATTACCATGTCATTCTGGCAGCCTAGCAACATCACCATGGACCCAGGGCTGTTGTGCCAAGCCCTGCCTAACAACAAAAATGAGCTCGGCCTGAAAAGTTTTACAACCGTTGGTACGTAATACAAGAATAACAGATACAGACAGAAGAATAACAGATACAGACAGACAGGAAAGGCTCAAGGAAAAGAAAAAAAGTAGATTTGTGGATGGATTTCTGATAAGTCATTGCACAGGATCTGAACTAACAGAGGATTACTATTCATTCAGCCAGGTCCTTTTTCTCCTGTAAGGCAGCTGAGTCCCTGAGCTCTGCAGGCCTACCTGAGCGATCCACACCTGCAGCCTCTCCCCACAGTGCCTGGGCCACAGGCGAGCCGGGCTGCTCCAAGGTTAATAATGTTTGGTAATGGAGCCTGTTTCCAAGGAGAGTATCCTGGGCCTCCACCAAGAGGGAGAGGGCAAAGGCCAGCCCAGGGCGCTGGCAGGAGGCCCCACCCCAGCAGTGCTGGGCCCTCCCCATGGTGGAGGCCCGGCCGCCTCTGCCATGCCCCGTCTCTGTGGGGAGTGGAGTTTCGTCAGCTCCCCTCAAAGTATTTACACAGTGGTCTCTGAGGAGCCTTTGCAAAGATTTCTGTGGTTACACAGATTGGCAGTTACTTCAAAGGTGCACGTCTCAGTCCTTTCAACTAACTAAATCCTCCTACTGGCTTCACTATTGCTCTTGTACACAGAAGAGGGTGAGCTGGGATCCTATGCTCTCCTGCCCCACAGTTTGTGGGTCTCACACCCCAGTACTGACCTCAGAGCCAAAAAAAAAGCAAACAAAAAAAAACCAAAACCACCTTCAATGCAACGTCTGAATTAATCTGGAAAACTCAGCATGAGTTTCTCCCCATGGTGGTTGCTAAATTCTTTCTCCTTGTCCCAGTGACACCTGGAAACAGCCCATCTCTGGAAACATGACATCCTCCAGGCACAGTTATGACAGCAGAGAAAAAGGCATTAGGTGGGAGATGACTGACAGCTGACTCCTGACCTTCACTTTCTCTCTAATCGTTCTTTAAATGCCAGCTGAGAGGTTTCTTCTGTCCAGACATCAGAGATCGCTCAGGTAGTCGCCCCTTCCCATGTCTTGCTCTTTTGCTATCAGCAACAGTACAGCTTTGAGGGTTATCTGGTATCAGATCCACCAGCATCCCCATAGCTCAGAAACCATTATGTGCTACAGAAGAAGGTGCCATTTTCTCACAGTAAGACTCTTCCAGTTTTTCAATCAGCACAGCTAAAGACAGATCTCAGTCAGTATTTGTAAATATAGGCCCTCAACACTCACAGGAGGTTGCTTCATCCAGCTCCTCTGACTTCACAAGGTCACCCTTCAAATCTGGCTGTTGGGGCATTTCAGGATGCGCTGGGATTCAAATCTATGGTCCTGCTGTATGTGTTGTAGGATTTGAGCTCAAACACAGGCACCTCTTCGCAACTGTACAACTGAGACTAGAACCCGTCACTAAATGCAGAATTTTTCCAGTATTTATTTAGCATAGGAAGGTCTTTGAGTACTCTTGATTTGTAATTTTTTTCTCTTCTGAAATAAGGAGCAGAGATGGCTGAGTCTCAGCAGAGCCAGGAGGCCAGCAGAGGGGCCACTTGCTGCCCTCAAGCCGACTCTGTTGGTTTTGAGGACGACCACATTCAGACTGCACAAGAAATAGCAGTGAACAAAGGGCCAGAGGACAAAGAATCAGAGGACAAAGCTCTTTTTCCTGAACACGTCACAGATAAGATATTTTTTATCGATTTAGGCAATAAGCAACTGCGAACCATCTCGACAAGCGTCTTGAGTCTAGAATATCTGGAAGAGCTGCATGTGGAAAAGAACTTGATTGTAAGCATTCCCAGGGACATCAAGCGCCTGAGGCACCTGAAGGTCCTCTATCTGGATCAGAATCACATACAGAACATATGTGAAGAACTGGGGGAGCTGAAAAGTCTTCTGAGCTTAGATTTAAGCAACAATCCCCTCTCTTGTAGTTCACTGCCAGTTATCAGCCAGCTGCAGTCCCTTCGTCAGCTCAGGCTCTACAAAACAAACTTGCACGAAATCCCAGCGCAGATCTGTGAATACCTCCATCACGTCGAGCTGCTTGGCCTTTCTGACAATAATCTCCAGTGTCTGCCTAAAGAAATAGTGAACCTGAGAAAACTCAAGGAAATATACCTACAGAAAAACAGATTTGAAAGTTTTCCCAAGGAGCTTTGTCATATTGCTAATTTAGAAATCATAGATCTGGAACAAAATCTGATCAGTCACATCCCAAAAGAGGTCAGCTTTTTGACAAACTTAGTTAAGCTTTATTTAGCTCTTAATAACTTATCCTCCGTTCCTCCTACACTGCAACACTGCCAGAAGCTGGCTGTGCTGGATCTGTCTCATAATCACTTGCAGAAGCTTCCCGCAGGTTTGAAGAACCTCACTGAAATGAGAGAGCTCAGACTGTCTGCAAACAGCCTGGAGAAGTTCCCACGCCAGATCTGCTGCTGGCAGTCCCTTTCCCGCCTTTATCTGAGGAACACTGGACTGTCCACTGTACCCGAACCCTTCACCAGATTAACCAGTGTCACAATACTAGATCTCAGCGAGAATGGCTTTGATGAGTTTCCTAAAGGAATATGCACCATGACAAATCTGGAAATATTGGCCCTGGCTGACAATCAGATACAGGAGGTATTTGTTCCTTTGTTTTCATTTTTTCATTCATTTTATTGATACCTCCCTTTTGCAAAATCTCAGCTCTTCATCACAAGTGAGTGCCACCTTTCCCTGCTACAATGAGAAGGGCTCTTCCACCTGGTGTGCACTTGAGTCTGGGTTACTCATCATCACTGACATCCGAGTATTCAGGCAGGGAAAGAACAGCAAGAATGTGGGAACAGTGACCTTTGTTTGAAATACTGGCCAGAAAGAAAGGATTGCTTCAGGTCTTTTTGCATTTGTTTTTTTCCTGTATACACTGGAAAAGAAGAGCTGCTTTTACATAGAATCAATCTGTCACAAACTGCAACAGAGCAGAGGGCAATTCAAAAATGGATGTGATATTGTTAATACCTTTAACACCATTAAAGTTTGGTATTCATTTGATAACGAACAATTATGTACCCTAAAGCTGTTTCATTATAAGTGTAATAGTATTCATAGACATACTCACTTCAGGGCTTGGAATACATTTTCCTTTTTATATAAACACAACGTTTCTTTTCCAAGGAGAAAAATTTCCAAAGAACCTTTTCACTTGTGCAATTTTCCTCTTAAAAGTTACGTTTACAAAAGTAGTAATTTATGTGAATCACTTTCAGATTTCATTCATTTAAATTCCTCTCCCCTGCACTGTGCATACAAAGGAAAGGAAGAAGCAGACTAATGTTTCTGCTAAAAAATAAAATTAACCTCCTAAGAAATCTTTCCAGCAGAGGAAACAACATGATTTTTTTTTTGCCAAAATTTTGAGGTATAATGTTACATTAATGAGCAGAATATTCTGTGTTCATCCATCAACAGTAATGCAGCTCCATAGCATTTTCTTGGGGATTTTTCCCTAAAAACAAAATCCCAAAGATTATTGTTTAATTGACATAATGTATCTTTTTAATGACTGTGTCTAGATACCTGAGGAGGTGAAAGAACTGAAAAATCTGAAACGCCTTAACCTGTCTGAAAACCAATTCAGCATCTTTCCAAAGCAAATCTTTCTCCTGGAGTCACTAGAGAGCTTATATCTGGGACAAAATAAGGGAATTAAATTCACAAGTCTGCCAGAAGACATCAGCAAACTGCAGGTAGGAGGAACAGAAGGGAGGAGATCTTGGTCTGCAGCAGCATGGGGACTTCAGCTGCTCCCAAATGCAGGACTAAAGGTTCTCCTAACCTCTTTAGGGACATGGTGCAGCATCAGGCCAGGGTTATCAGAATAGGAATAATATCAAAACTCAGTGTTTGAAACTCAAGTCCTCTCTCCGTGTTAAGTCATCCCAATGGTATCTCAGTTTATAAACCTCACTTCTGCACTTACTGTAAATTGATTGTATGTCAAGCTACAGAAAAACTCTTCAATTATTAAAACTTAGGTAAACATTTTTTCCAGAATCTGAAAGAACTGCATATGCAGAATAATTGCCTGGAGTACCTGCCTGAAGCCATCAGCTCTTTGACCCACCTGAAAATACTTGACTGCTGCAACAATCTCCTCCAGCAGCTCCCAGACTCAGTATGCCAAATACAAGGTGAAAAACAGTCTTTCCTTTTGTAGCCTTAAGGACACAAGTACCAGAAGCATTTGGGAAGAAGAAGGGTGAGAAAAGAAGGAAGGAACACAGGGCATCGTTCTGGGCTCATCCTGTAACTGCATGGCAGCCAAACAGGGTAAAAGTTAGGAACTGGGAGGGTGGAGAAAGAGCTGTACCCAAGCCAAGGGGACAGGAGGTCCTCACACATGACCTACCTCAACCTCAGGGTCTCAGGAAATAGATGTTTCCCAGAGCTCAGCTTGAAGCAGACCCTCTGATGTGAGAAGACCCACTGGGTCAGCATCAGCAATTCCAGAGCAGTGGTGTGGAACTGGCTCTTGGGGGGTGCTCCCCAGCCCCATCTTTCCCTCTTCCCCAGTTCTCCATCACATCTCTGTGTGACAAAGCTCACCACCACTGTTGGTGTGCTAATTGGAAGGACTTTTGGAAACTGAATTTAGTCACCTGGCTGCCAGGTGAATAGTCTTCACCTAGTGAAGCAAATGCTTTGCTATGAAAGCCCAGGTCCCAGCCTTCTATATTTGGGAGCAAATACTTTGGATTTTAAACATTCAGGTGAGATGTTCAATACACACTCTCATGACATGCACAGACTGAATTGCTCGTGCCTTGTCCACGTGCTGTTTACAGGGAGCATGCAGGACTGCATCATTCCTGTTCTCTGTGCTGCAGCTGTTTGGTTTTGCGTGTTCAGGTTTGCAGAAACTGCTCCTTCAGAACAACCAGCTGTCCCAGCTGCCTGAGAATTTGGACAGTCTTCAGCAGCTGGAGCTGGTCCTTGTGGATGGGAACCCTATGATAGACCCTCCAATCGAAGTGTGCTGCCAGGGGACATCTGCCATCTGGGAATACTTAAAGGAAAAAAGGCGTAAAAAGGCCATGAACTTAAAGGTAGGGCTGTTAAGAATCCCACCACAATATACAGACAAAGCTGTGGTTTCAGTCACAGACACTTTGCAGAACAACCTACAGGGCGCTCTATGCAACATCAAAAACATCCTGAACCACCCTTTCCATCAGCTATGGCAGAGCGGTGCTTCCATCACGGAGCACGTTAAGGTAGGATACAGGGAACCATCAGGAAATGCAGCACTGGACATCATTCAGAAGTGTTCCAGAAGGTTGTTGCTGCTCTGCCCGGTCAGTCAGCAGGCACAGAACAGCTCTTCCAACTTGCAAGGGAGCTTGTCTTTGCTCCTTGTCCAGTGGAAAGGGAAATGGTTAGTGCGTCTGAAAACAAGGCAGATCCTTGAAGTCAAGGCATCGCTTAAAGATGAAACTAACTGCAGGTGGCACCTTCACTCTTGCTGACTGTATTTTGACTGTAGAGTCGGAGATCCATTGCGCAAACATATTGAACAAAATGCAGTTTCGTGTTTTGGTTGGTTGTTTTGTGTTTTGTTTTGTTTTTCTCCAAAAGAACATCAGGCTGTATCACCAGTGGGCCACAGAATTCATCTGCTCAGGAAAAATAAAGGGCAAGAAAGGAGGAAAGGCAAATCCTCGGTCTTTAGTTCTTGTGAATCTAAATTATTCCTCTCTTTCTGTAAAGTCTGTAATTTCTTCATGGACTACTGCATTTCTCCCAAACTAAAAGGTGAAATTTAATGATGTGTAGACACAGTAATTTAGTGTCCTCCCTGATAAGAAATTCATCTTGAAAAAAAAATAACGCAGAATAAAAGACAAATCAGGTGACTGACAGTTTGTCTTAGCTGCAGACTATGTAGTATAACACAGAATAAAATGGTTTTTTGGAGACCACAATGTGCCTGGCTTTTTGCACCAAGAATATCCACCAGTAAGACTGTTCCACTTGAGTGTTTGCTTTTACCCTTTTCCTCCAGGTAACCAGATTGTTGTTCTCTCTTTTTCAGGTCCGAAACTTGTGGCGCGGGTTGAAGGAGATTAGTCCTTTATTGGCACCTAGTAAACAAGCAAAAACAAAAAATAAGGGGAAGAAAGGAAAAGGAAATGGAGGAGAGAAGCCTGTAAAAGAATCAAAAGCCAGTAAGTGATATTCAGGCAGTGAACTGCACAGGAGTCTTCATTTACATGAAGGACAAATGTAAGCAGAGAGAAGGGAGTGGGAGACAAGCACTATTAAAGCATCTGAATAAATGACAACGTGATTTTTTGAGGTTTGTTTTTGTTAATGTTGACTCCAGCTGCAATAGAGGTATCTCATTCTGAATGCATTTTATCCCAAAGTATAAAGGCAGCTGATCGAGGGGAAATGAATCTGTAGGAATCTGGTGCAATGAAGTGTTCTTTACTCTGACTCCCAATGTATTCTACATCCAATTCTTAGAAATCTGTTTTCCAGTCAGCAAGGCAAAGCCATATCTAGAGTGAAACGGTATCTGCGGCCTCACCTACTAGCAGTTAATTGATGAGTTTTACATTCAGAAATGATCAGCACCTTGTTTGGAAATAGGGATGGGGATCACAGGCAGGCAGAACACAGGCACTTCTACCAAAATCCACGTTACCATCCTGTCTTACAGAGGTGTAAAAAGCTGGTTTGAAAGCATCTCTGCACTTCTGCAAAACTGTTCATTGATGTTCTGACAATCTAGTTATATTCTGAATGATTGCAAGCTGTCAAATCCTTAGTGCTCCAGTTCATCTCTGAGATCGCCTGGTGACAGTTTGTAAAGTGGCTGTGTACCACAGGCGTCTCTGAAAGCAGCGAGTCTGCAGAACGCAATATTCTGCAGTGATGCCGGGCCCTGCCATGTCGTAACACCTTTGTTGTTAAAAAAAGCACCGTGACAAACACTCCTTACTATAATTCTAGCACACCAAACGTATATGCAGCCATGTCATTTGCCCTAGAAAGCAGAATTCCTTGACTAGTTTTTGTTCTGTACTGTTCAGTTACTCCTTAAACCCCACCAAGAGTTCTATCTGCAGTTTATGAAGCACAAAGCTGGACCGGGACTGGCCACTGCAGATTCAAAATGCACAAGTGGGTGGGAGCAGAACCCTTTATTTAGTTTAATTGGCCGGTCAGAACTGCAGTCCTGTTCTCCCTTCCCTTGTCTGAATTGCCTCAGAGCAGGTGGTGCCATCCTGAAGGAGGTGGTGAAGGCAGAGTCACTGAGCCCCAGCTCTTTCTAGAACTCCACCTCCAGGTAGCGCTCTCTGAAAGCTGTGGCTACATCTGTACCCAGAGTATGGAGCTTATTTCTGTTTGGCTCTTGAATCACTTGATACTGAAATCTCATTACTATGCTTGTTGGCAGAAGAGAGCTGTGAGTGCAGAAAAGTGGGGTTCGGTTTTCCATTTTATTAGGTAAAACTGATGCTGTTTTGATTGTTTGAAGGTGTTTTTTGGAATTTTTTCACCCTAAGTGAAGGCAAAGAAGAATAGAGAGAAGGATGAGTTGGAGACTACCAAGGAGGAAATCACTGGAAGAGAGAGATTTCTGGGAAGACTGGCAGGCAGACAGACAGAACATTTCACAGAAGTGATAAAATGAAAGCTTTTTAGTGGCAGAATAGGTATGAGAGAATCATGAGAGAATAAAGGACTGAGAAGGGGATCATGTGGAGAGGTCGCTACCAGTGAGTGCATACTGTGCTCTGGAGCTGAGGAGGAACCCAACTACAACACAGCAAGAAACCCCAACACTGAAGTCCAGTTCAGCCAGTAAGATTACAACAGACACTGGACACCAAACAATGGCCAGCTGCTTTACTGAATTAGAGATAGGTTCAGGTGGGAAGAGTGATTCAGAGAGATTCTCATGGAACAGATAAAGGATCAGTTTCCCAGTTGGACCAAAAGCAGATTTGAGGAGGAAAGTCACAGGAAGGGAAGTGATTAAGAGAAGGGGTTGGTGTGCTGCTGTTAAACAGAGATGATGGTACTTCCACATTAGAGTAACTCTCCTGGCTTAAGTCACTGCTTGGAAGCGTCTCTTGTTAGCCCTGTATGAAACAGAGGATCTTTGCTTCATTTCAGAAGTATCTCTGTAGAAAATAACTGTTCCTACCCTACAGCAGTTCCCTGCTCCAGCTCATCTCTCATTTCTCAGAGCTGGAAGACCCAAGTGCACTGCTCAAGTGGAACCGAAACTGGAACCAGAAAAGTTCGCAGAGACCATCACATGAAATCACGGATTAAACGATCCAGAGGTATCAGCACAGCATGGACAGCTGCTGGTTATAGCACTGACCAGCCAGCAGTTGATGGTGGAAGGGTCACCTGGACTGAAAGCTGAATATTGATCTGCTTGGAAGAACTTGCCAAGAGGGTTAGCAAGTTAGGAAAATGTCACTGAAAGATCCTGTTGTGCCTTTCCTCCAGGAGCTTGCTGCGGCATGTAGCTCTACTCAGGGCTAATTGAGCAGTACTTTATCCCTCAAGCTGCCTCAGGATTTCTCTAAGACTCCTCACTCAGTGGGCAGATCTAATATCTTTACTTCCTAAAATACCTTACCAATGAATAATCCCACTGCAGTCTTCGAGCTCACGTGTGGGTTAACATGTTTCAAGACACGAGTGACCAGGCCAGAATTTGGCTCTCTGTAGGCAAATACAATAAAATGCCAAATAAGAAATCATCAAATAAAAAAAAGGAGGAGCTACTTCCACATCCCAGGTTGGTGCTTTTTATAACAAGCTGCTATGGTCTTAGGTAGAAGCTGCCCTGGGGCTTTGAATAATAGACTTTGTGTATTTCATTCATCTTTAGTGTCAGGATAAGAACACTGCCTATGTCACAAGGTGGTGTGAAGGTTAATGGATGAATTCTGAATGAAAGAAGCACGAAGGCACTGGTGGGGACTCCCACTGCCTTTCATACACTTTAGATTAGACTCTTAGATCTGGAAGTTTGTTTTTTGTGCTGCATGTCATAAACGGGACAGTACAGAATGCACAGCCTACGTAAGGACGAAACAGCTCCGGATGAGAAAGAACACTCCTGAAGTATCCTGAAGTTTTTGCATAGCCTTGTCCACAACACTTAGGGATTGTTCTGTATCCAAAAATCCTTGCTAAGGTAGAAGGACTTATCTCTAATTGAACTTACCACAGCATTTCCCTTGCCCTGAGACCTGCAAAGACACCAATCAACTGTTTCTTACCTTGATTTTTATGCTGATTCTGTAGCCAGGACTCATCTACACCATGAGATAGCATCTGGGGCCAGAGCAGAGGCAGAACAGGTCCTTCGTATTCTCCTTACCAGACTAATATATAATCCTGAGTTGTTGGGATGCTTCCCAAACCTCACAAACATGTATATTTAATGCATTCACAGAAACAAAAGGTTTTGAGGAGAAGGAACTAAAATTCAAACCAGAAGTTTCAAGCACTTTCATATTAGATGCATTTTCCTTATGCACATGAGGCCACAGCGACACTGCCCACCCACCTGCATTAGCACACACCCCAGCCCATTCCCTCCACAGGCAAACCTGCAGTGTGTCCATCCGAAATCATGGCTGTTCTTTCGGCAGCAGTCACTACAGTACTCACAACACCAAGATTAAGGTATAAAGTAGCGTAAGCGCGGCCAGAGAATCTGAAAGCATATGTTATTAAATGGAATGATCTATGCATGCAGAAGGTTAAATAAGAGTTTTCTATAATTGTAGAACTATCTCAAGAGCTCTCAGGAGATGAGATTGCTGAAAACTAGGCAGTCTTCTAAATCAGTGACACATAATACTTGGTTCACATGCTGCTTGTGAAAGGCCCTCCAGAAACCTTCAACCTCCATCAACAGTCAAAACGAACGTTCCTTTTGTTGTCTTGATTAAAGCTTTCCAGTCGTTTCCGCTGCGATGCCGAAAGGACCCATCTTTGCATCCCCAGCTCTGCCAGGGCAGGCAGCTTCGTCAGGGCTGCTAACAACTCGCTGAACCACGTCCCACAGTCACGGCAGGACGACGGGCGAAGACTGACATCCAGCTCTGATAGTTCTTTGAAGCCTGCTAAGCCTTGACAGAAAATGACCCACCCTTCGTCAGATATGTTGTTGTTATAACTCAAATCCAGCTTCCGTAACCTGGCTAGGTGGCCATCCCGCATCAGGAGTGCTGCAAGAAATGACAGACACAAACACAACTAATACAATCTGGTAATTGCTTTAAAAACTTGTAAGAAAGAAGAGTAGTGTTTTAATACCATATTATTTAAGGCTTTTCAGCAGTCAAACAGCAAGATTCAACTTCTCAGCAACTTAAAATCACTTGCCATTGATCTCAGACAGACTGTTTCATCACAACTAAAGGAGTGGACAACATTTAAAACAAAGGCAATTCAAAAGGAACAGAAGTAAAGGGTTAAAATTGTATGGCAACCTCAAAACCTTCGAGCCAGTTGGAAGGAGGTTATATCAAGTGCCACCTAAAGCAGGCAGACGGGTTTACAGGGAGGTTTAGAAAAAGGAAAGCAAAATGAGATGAGGTTACCTGATTACAAGCAGCCACCTCTCACTCTGGGAGGGGAATGGGCCTTATATACCCTAAAGGGAACGGGGATCTACAAGGTATGATTGGCAGAGGAGACACCCATCAAGGGTGATGTTTGTAAAGTCAAGAATATTCAGGCTTCATCTCATCAGCCTTCAGATCATAGGGCTTTAGTAGCTGTCATACAGCTATTGCCAAATCTCAGACACTCCAAACCCATGAATCAGGCCCATGGAATCACAAGGATGATTATAAAGTAAGGTTTTAAAAAGGATCCTAGTATTTATTTCTTCCTCAGGTTCCCATTTTCCAGTATTTCTCAGCAGCTCCTAAGAAGTGGGTGAAAATATTTCTTTTTAATTCTCCCATAGTAGTTTGACTCCAGAAACACCTACTGGCCTGAGAGCTGGTAATGCCTTTATTACCGGCTGTCAGCACAGGTATTCTCTATCCATTACTGAACACAAAACCAGCAACCGAGCAAAATAAAGCTTCTCAGAGGTAGTTTTAAATATCCAATATTAAAAAATAGAAAATGTAGGATTTCAGTCTAAGTGCTGCCTTTTTGTATTAATAGATAAAATTACTACAAGATTCTCTGAATCTTTTCAGCTTTTGCACCGTACAGGTACAGGACACGCAGTCCTCAGCAACATGAAAACCCTTTCTGGGAAAAGTGCTGCTGCATTTTCCATCTTTTCATTTGATTTATGCGAAAACGTGCTCAACCCCTGGAACAAGTCCCTTCTGAATTGTGGTCTAAATGCCCCGGCTCCTTGACTGCAAGTAAATACCATGTTATACGTACTTAGAAGCGCCAAATCTTCAGCCACCAAGTTACAGCTGCTCAGTCTTAACACTTGAATCTCCGTTGCAAGCTTTAGCGCTCTCAAAAGCAGCTTTAGGTTCCCACCAACGCACTTATTCCAAGAAAGGTCTAATGTCTCCAGTTCAGGAAGGTGAAGGGCAGCCTCAGCTGAAAAGATTAAGACCAGCAACTTCTGCTTACTAAGAGAAAACAACATGGCCTCAACAGACACCTCACCGGCAATTCACCTGTAAATAGGCACCAAACAGCCTGCCCTGCTTGTGCGTGGAATATTATTTTATCCTAATAAAAGTCAGGCAAAAGAATGTAAAAGTGACTTGCCTGTAAGAATCCTTAAGGACTGAGCGGGGGTTTCTGGTCTTTCTGCTTACTTTCTTGGCTTGACCTTGTCCCACACAAGTCAGTTCAATTTAATAGCTTGTTTTTAAACCATTTTATATCAAAGAAAGCTTTTTTTTTTTGTTTGCAGTGAACTCCCCACGCAAGGTGAAATGCTCTGGATCTTTTGACAACACCGATTTCCATGATGTCACTCTTACCTAGTTGTAATGATATAAATATTGTTCTCTTCCTGCAGGAATCTCAGACCTGTTTAGTTTGCTACTGTTTCTGCTGAAGGCACTCAAGTTTTACTACAGGTTTCAGTGTCACTAGCAAACAGTACAAAACATATTTTAAGTGCACAATCCACAGTAACTCACAGATCCCTCTGTACTTAGATTTCCTGTGCCATATGGAACACCTATCAAAGAGACAGTGTAGCTGCTAATCCACTGAGATTTGCAATAAGTAGGCAAAAGAGGCTGAATTTACATAACCTGTGTTAGACTGAACTTTTCTTCATGGCTGGGCAGTATCTTTTTCCCCTAAAGCAGGCATTGCCCTCGCTTAACTCTACCCTAGAAAGTTTCTACTGAAACTTTCACCCACAGTGAGGTGAAAAACCCTCTGTCAAAGCTTTGCCCCACTAAGCTGCAAATGTAGTGTTACAACCAAACTAGAGTTAAAGCACAGTATGAAAGCATGTTTTCCTTTCTCTTTTAAAATTAAGCAGTATATGAAAGGTCATTATCAGACAAAGGACTAAGAGGACTTCATCCAGTCAGGTATCATGGGGGAAGACATACAGTGAAAAGTCTTCCCTTGCAACCAGGCCTGGTGAAGCACTAGTTTCATCACAGACATTTTCACTTTGAGCCTGTGGTATAACATAACCGTGATCTTTGGAGCTCAGCCAAAGGAGAATGAAGTGCTTTGTCCCACAAGGCTATCCAGAGAACAGGCAAACTTAAAAAAAACAAACAACCCAGTCCATTCCTACCTAGTGATGAAAACGGCTCTTCGCCTAAACCACAGTTGCTGATGGCCACAGATTTCAGCTTCGGTAAAAACCTGAGCCTGGTCAGAAGAGGATCAGATGAGACTCCTACATTTTTATTTGAGGATAAATTCAGCTCTTGAAGACTGGAGAGTAAAGGTATCACCTGGGCTATGAAAACATGAAATATTTATTAGACAGTCACTGATCCAGAACAAGTATGTAGTTGTATATTTGCCTGACATCATTTCATTTCTTTATAAATCAATCCAAAAGTCAAGGCCAAGTTTTGACACTCAAATTTATGGTGAGTAATGTTTTAGCCCATAAAGAGCCTTGTCATTTTCAGTAAGAATGTTTAAGAAATTAGGTATTACATACTGCATGGAAGGTTGTCAGAACACGACATCCTGTTGACATTTTCTAGATGAAGTAGGGAATTTAACATTAAATGAGATGGGAGTTATTTCCAAATGTCTTTGACTCCTTTACACTAATGTTATTATTCTCTATTAGTCAATAAGTTAAAAATAAATCATGATTGCTATTACTAGTAGTTAATGTTTCTTAATGCTTCAGCAGCAGCTTTTCAAACTATCTTCTTTATCATGGAAAATAAGATGTGGACAATATAGGCTTTGAGTCATGGGAGTTTTTGTTGTTGTCGTTCTAAAGAGTAAAAATCAATACCAAAAAGTTACGATAATGCACACCAAAAAATAAACCTTCTCACTGATTGAATGGGAAATGTCTTTTTTTCTTCCTAATAGCACTTATGAGCTGGATCAATGCAACCTGGAGCCCGTAGTCTTCAGCTTTCCTATAAAGCATACCGCAGCAGCAATGCAAGATCTGGGCTCCCCAGTTCAAGAGAAACAAGGAACTACTGGATAGAGTCCATCAGAGGCTACAAAGATGCTGAGGGAACTGGAGCACCTCTGATGAGGAAAGGCTGAGAGACCTGGGGCTGCTTAGCTGGAGAACAGCCTGAGAAGAGATCTGACCAGTATCTAAAGGGCTGGATTCAAGAGGATGGGGCCAGACTCTTTCAGCGGTGCCCAGAAACAGGACAAGGGGCAATGGGCAAACACTGAAACCCAGAAGTTCCATATGAAGATGAGGAAAAAATTCCTTCCTGTGAGGTTGGCAGAGCCTGGCCCAGGCTTCCCAGAGAGACTGTGGAATCTCCTTCACTGGATATATTCCAAACCTGCCTGGACAATATGATCCTGGGCACCCTGCTCTGGGTGACTCTGCTGGAGCAGGGGGGTTGGATGAGATGGTCTCCAGAGGTCCCTTCCAACCTCCACTGTTCTGTTATCTCCTGGCGTCGCTCCCTACTTAACATACGGTTCACTAAGCAAGTTTTAGGCAGTTACACTTACATGCACATGGGCACCTCAGATCTATACCAATTTATACCAACAGGGAAACTGTCCTTGGATGCTTCCAAAATTACTGATTATCAGAAAAAGCAGTGCTTGGTGGCAGGTCCTACATTCCCATCATGGGTCTGAATCACGGCAGATTCAGGTTCTTAGTTCCACATGGGATCAGCCACTGAGAATTCCTTTGATTCAGTAAAACACCCATTCCATACTGATGAAAAAAGCTATCCTCCACACTGTGCTGCCAGAATTGCCTAACACAAAAAGTACAGAGATCTCCTAGACCAGGCTAGACAAAATTTGTTACGTCTTTAAGATTTTCAGAAGTCAAACTCCAGATTCTTAATGTATTTCCTCAACACATCCTTACACAGAACAGTCACGTCCTCTTCTGTTACACAGCACTGGTGGAGATCAAGTACTTCGAGATTTTTCAAGCTGGCCAAATGAGCTGTTGAGTCTTTAAAGCCACCGCCAATCTCTTTGTTACATGATAGATCCAATTTTCTTAGCTCTGCAAGGTGCTGTAAAGCACTATCTGAAACGGAAAAGGGAACACGCTGGTCACCGGCCGCTACAACAGCACAGGTCACAGCTTTAGCATTTATTATTTAACTCAAAGTTTGCACGAGGTATTGCAGGCAAAGCTCTTAGGCTAAGCTTCAGGAGTATAATCACAGCAGACACACAGTAGCTCCACAAAGCTTTCCCATCAATGCAACTCCATTCTTCTCAGAGCAGGTGAAGGTGAGGCCAGCTCATCCCTCAGATCCATTCAATCCTCAGCCTTTTGCCAAAATTACTACTGGATGTGCTAATTAGTGCCAGTTGTTTTGTCTTATGGATAAGATCTCCACGAGGGAGAGAGACAGATAACAAGCCCGTTTCTTAGGGTTTCACTGGACACTCATTAAGTGATAATGGTGAATTTGGATTTCCCTCAGAGAGCAGGATTAGCTTCTTAAAAGTTCCCTACCCTCTCTGTGCCCTTGTCAATGTTCTGTCTGGGGAGAAACAAAGCACGTCCAGGGAGCCACTAATCTACCCGAAGATGTGTCTCAGATAAATGGTGTGGAAGGTGACTCTCCCCACTGACTTTCACATGCCTGAGCTCAGGGAAGATAAATGCTACTCCTGCTGAAAGTCTCTGTAGTCTTTTATCAATCCTCAAACAGCAAATAACGATTGCCCATTAACGCTGCCAAACCATCAGCAAAATCCCACCTCATTGCCTTTCTTAAATGGTTTTCAGATGTACAATTTATTCAGAATGAAAGTTTTTCTGAACATAAAGTCTAACCTAAGCCCTGGAGGCTGTCTTGCTTTAATCCACACATGTGCAAGTTTAACTCTTTCAGGCCCGGCACATTTTTCAGATCCTGAGCAATAGCCTTCATGCTGCAGCCGATGTGTTTGTTGATAGAAAGATCTAACACTTCGAGGTTTGGGATCACATTTAGAATTTCAGCTGGGGGGAAAAAAAAAAAAAAAAAAAGAAAAAAGAAAACCAGAATTGGTAATTGTCTGGAAAATATACAGAGTAACCCTAGAAAAAAAATAGCACCATGACAAACAGGAAGAGATAGGCTGGGTTTGCCTCTATTTGTGGTTTAGGTAGAACTGGAACTTAGTAAGTCTAAAAAATACAGCAAAACAAAGATTAGATAGGAATCAAGAAAGTCAGTGGAAGATATGTATCAAAACACAGATAAAAAAATACAAGGACAGTTAGGAATAAAAAGTAGGAATACCAGAAGGAAGAAAAATTTCTAACAAAAAGATATAGGGCTGCATGTTTCATATGGGCCTTTTCCTGCAGCGGAGATGAGAGCAAGTGGGGCTTCTCTTTAAGGAGAAAATATCATTTAAAACACAGAATTAGACCAAAAGACCACACAGGATTAAGCTACGGTGAGAGGAAAGAGGGGAGAGGCAATCAGTGGTTGCCAGCTCAGCCTAAATTCCCATCCCTCAGGCCTTCTTTCCCATCCCATGGCTAACTATATATTCAGCTGCTTAATTTTAAGCAATCAGTGTTGGAAATTCCAGCACACATGACTTGCTCAGGGTCTCAAAGGATCCAGCAACCCTGGACCACTGAGGCAGCCAGACTGGGACTTAGATCTAGTATTGTTCTCAACCCTACCTCACATGATTAGAGAGAAAAACTTGCTTCTTTGGAAGAAAGGGCATTAAATCCCAAAGATCTGTGGCAAATACCGTTAGAAAGCAGAGCCTGAAATAAATTAACTTTCCACTAAGACTGAGTTCAATACAGCCACCACCTAGAGTCAAACAGCTCCATTTTGGTGAAGCCAGTCTCAGTGCAGCTAGATGATGCACATACCGAGGGATTCTCCGTCCTTTGCTGTCAGATTACAGTCTGTAACTTTCAGAAGTTTTAACTTGCATTCTTTCTGGAGTTTTTTTGTCAGGAGTGATAGTTTTCCACCTATGTTACTGTTCCATGACAAATCCAGTTCTTCAAGTTGAGAAATAATTTCAGATGCTTCTCCTGCAATAGAAGTCTAAAATGATTCATTCTAGGTCTCAATTTCAGTGCAAGACAAAACCACAAGTTTGGAATATATTAACAGGGAAAGTTGGCCATTTAATTCTCAAATTACGATATTTTGAATGGCTTGGCAGGAAAATTGGTGTCTGCCATGAATTGTTGCTACTGCAGCAATGTTGTATAAATTCTCATCTTGTCTACGGAGCAATAGAGATGACAAGTCACTGTGACATGACACGCAGAGCTGAAATTTATTCAGGTTCCTAAACCCTCATCAGACTGTTTGGCCATCACTGGAGACCTGTCCTAGGACCCAGAAAGTCGGGTCTGTAGGGCAATCAATACAAGTGACAAATCTGAATTTACTGTCCTGTGTAGTTCTGCTCTATTTTATTTGGCAAAACTCCAGCATCCTCTGGACAGTGTGTACGGGTCATTTTGGAGGGGATGAGATAAGTCCTCTCACAACTATTTCTGAAGGGTAGAAGTTTCATTTCTGACAGGAATTTCTGATTCACTTTGTCAGAAATCAGGATGACCACTGTTTTGACCCAAACTTTCCCCTGATTTCAAAGCAGACAGCACTGATTTTGATTATATGTAGAAAAATTAACCTTTTCCAGGCTTGACACACCTGCCAATGCGAACTGTGCAAGTGCTTCTTTGCAATACTAACATCCCACTGCAAAAGCCAGCTCCCTAAATTCCTTTGTCGAGGAGAGAGGCAGATGTATATTTGCATAAACTCATTCCCAAGAAAAATCAATTAATCAGATTATACGCAAATGCAGTTTCAGTGTCATACACAAATTTTTGATCTCAAGTCTTCTCATCAACCTAATAATTGAAAATTGTATTTTAATAATAAAATCCTTTCATGTCTGTATGCTTTCAGAATTACTTATTCACAAAAGATTCATAATAGAAAAATAATTATATCTTTTGTTGTAAGTGAATACCCAGGTTTGAGAGAAAAGGACAGGTCTTAAGTTATTTTTTTTTTTTTGCATTTATTTCAAATTATTGCCTCAGTCTTGAATACAGAGCAGTGCTCTACAGTCAAGAAGGGATTTTGCCTCTGCAGCATAGCCTGTTTCTATTTGACATGGGGACTGGCATTCCAAACACCTTTTCTACCCAGAAGATAAATAAAGGACTATAACTTCAGGAATGGCTTCCTACCATCTCTCACAGCCACAGTTCTGAGCAATCATATAACCACAATATCAACCTCTCCTATATTTGAGGCATTGATTTCTAAGCAGAATGCAATGTGTCCACAAGTGGTCATATTTCCACAGACAGATGTGGACATAGTCAAGCAGGCAGTATTGGCCTAAATACACAAGCAATTTTCAAAATCACAGGCAAAAATCAATGCAAATTGACCGTTGCTATTCCACATGTCAAGGACATCACATTTTGACTGAAATTCAAGTCTTACCATCAGTTTTGTGTCTGTTTCATCAGAGGCCAAGCCAGAAGGGGGAAGGAAACAGCACAAAAGAACCAGACAGTATAAATCAATTGGAAATGTAACCAATAAAACTCAAGAGAAAAAAGTATGACAGAAGGGTTTGAAAAAGAAAAATAAATTTGAAAAACATGACAGTAAATAAAGCACAGCTTTTACCCCCATCAGAAACAGAAAAATTACTTTCACCAACTTCTGCAGAGATGTATTTTCCCTTTCCAACAAACAGCATGACTCACTTTTGAGCTACCACCATATATGTCATTTTATTTCTGAAACTTTCCTGCCAAAGGCCTGGATCTGAATCACAAATCCAAGCTTTAGAACTCAGACCTGTTTTTAGAGCTTGCAGGATAAGCACTAGTTTTTGTAATTCTTAGTTAATTGAGTCTGCCCTTCTGAGATACATGCCACAGACCCACCCCTGAGTAAACTTCAGGTCCAGAGATGACTCAGTGTCAGAACCTGAGTGCATAAAACCACCTTTAGAACCTTTAAATCTCATGCTCTGCAGAAAGCAGGGTGGTAGGCACTCCAAGCAGAGAAGTAAGAAAAGTAAGCTTCTCTCAGACTTGCAAAAACAAATCATAATGCTCCAAGGCAGCACTTCTGGTTTTAAGTCTCCTCCAAAAGATCATTTTTATTTTTATTTTTTGTGATGAGCACTCATCTGTCCTGCAGCAGGAAGACCTAAGCTGACCCTATTATGACTGACTCTGTTTCAGTTCTTCTGTCTACCATTGGATACCAAAGCTAGCCAAAAAAAAAAAAAAAAATTATGTGAATTGAGAACATGCTTTCCTGCAAACAGGACTAAATTCTGTTCCCTTCTGAATGTGAAAGCTTCATATCCTGAGGAACTAACTCAGCAAGGCTACTCATGTGTGTGAGGTCACTCATAAGCCTAAGTTCTTTCTACTGTTTCACAGCAGGACTTTACATTTCCCAGTGTGGAAGCAGCAGGAGTAGGATGTAGGAAGAGATGAGATGGATTACATCAGGCCCAAGCTGTCTGGAAGTAAACGTAAATGAAATCCTGTACCTAAGGAGATGACATCCTCAGCTGTCAGCCTGCAGTTGTTAAGTCGAAGGACTTTTAACAGTTTCACATGATGAAGATGGACAGTGAGAGCATTCAAAGTCCCACCAACACAAGCATTCCAGGACAGGCTGATCTCTTCCAGCTCTGGGAGAAACAGCAGTAAAGAAGCTGGTTGAAAAAAAAAAAGCAAAAAAAAAAGCGTAATTTGTTTGCACATTCTCTGCACACTCTGGATGTCAATACACCTTAATACAGAGATGTCTTCTACAACCAATACAGCATTATAAAGTCATGGCAATTTTATCTGTTTTCTTATCTGTAGTTTGAGTGTAATGACATTGATCTTCACAGACCTGTATGAATTTTTTATTTATATATAACATTATTTATATAATTTATTAACTAACATTTCTTAGGGACCTGAGACCACCAGATGAAATGTTAAGTAAAGCCAGGCCTGTATAAGAGAAACAGGAGGGAAAAGAGGAAAGTGAATAATTGAATAGACAAGTAAGAATTAAAGAAAAGTATGAAGAGACCAGTTGAATAAAACATGTATTTACCCAGCTCTGTTACATCTGCTGCACTTAATGCACAGTTATTTAGATCCAGCTTCTTGCTGTTGGGTGTCTTTCCCAATTTCTGCATGAACTGATTAAACTTCTGCTCACCAGATGGTGACTCTGCTTCAGAAATGAGATGTGAAAGTCCATCTGAGTAACAAAGAAATAGGGCCCCAGTTACCTCTGCTACCCACACATTGTCTAAAACCTGCCTGTGGCTGCTGGGTGAAGACTTTAGGAAATGAACTAAATGTGCCAGAAAAAAACAGGCTCTATTTTTGATCAATATGGACCAATAACCTGAGAGAGAAGATCACTGTAGATCAGATCACTGCAAAGCTCCTGATGCAGAGTGAGAAAAGAATCTGCTGTTGCACATCTCCACGCTACCTTACACCAGTGACTCTGGATGTTTGCACCACCAGTTCAAGGACATGAAATTCATGCAGAACTCTGAACTGTGACTATTCTGGATGTACAGGTTGTACAACCAGCTGAGCGTGCCCGCTGTAGCCACACTGCTGCAATACAGCCTCTACTTATCAGTCGGCACTGAGCGGCCCCACATTTGTGTGGTGACCCTGCTGCTTCCTTCATGACAGTCTGGATTCACTTTCACACCTTGTCCGTGTAAGGCAGTTCCTGCTTTTCCTGGCTTTGCAAAGCAACCCCCCACTTACCTGCTTCTTCCATGCACTTTGTACAGCAAAGCAAATTCCATTTATATTCATTGCTAAACCCCTCAATAAATCAGTAATTTCATCTAATGCCTATAGCTGGAAAAAAGCAGCCAAAACTACACAAAATAGCAACCCCACTCTCAGGACCTGTCCTCTCACTGTTTCCCAAAACCTACCCAGAACTCCTGAGACAAAGGATACGGTTCTAGGCCTTACCTGTGAGCTCCTTTTTAAAAATGGCCTCATTTTCTCTGCTGTGGGTGTAGAGAATATTCTTGCGTGTGCAAAATAACACACATGACGGATTTCCATTCCTTTCCCCTCCCCCTCACCAGTGTCAAGTGGTAGGAAACATCTGCTCCTGTTGTCTTCCCATTGCTGTAGCAGCAGGGTGGACAGAAACAAATCTTAAATACAAGCCAAGCTACTGCTCAAAGCTTGGCTTTGAAACCAAATAAGCTCTGCAACTAATGAGCTGACTCCAGCAATGATCGTACTGGAGATCGAGAGAGAGGTCACCCAAAAGCTTTATGCCTTCTCAGCAACCTGGATCTCACTCCTGGCTTGGCATCTCTCAAATTAAAGGGCACATCCTTGATAATGTTCCAATCAGAAGCAAATCCTGGCTAAAGGATAAACTGTAGGCAGCAAAATATAGGGTTTTGGTTCACAAGAAAAGCAACTGATTTTCTATGAATTAATATATATATACATGCACACGCATTTCATTATTGTACCAGCATTACCTTCTATGGAGAGATCTTGCTTCTCACTCTGGTCATCAGCTCCAGAGTCGTTTATTTCTGTTTCTTCAACCTCTCTTCTGTCCTTGCCTTCAGATTTCCCAAAGTCAAAGCCGCTGAAGAATTTTTTGATGGCTGAAGGCTGTGCTGTTCCTTTTGCAGGAGAGGTCCTCTTCCCTTGGAACCGTTTTATAACAAAGCCAAACGGGGAACTCTTTGGGACGTCCTTTTCATGCTTATCCTGGCAGCTCTGAGTGTCCTCTTTCAGAGGATCAGCAAACATGGACAGAAGTACTTTTAGTAACATTTACTCTTCCTTACCTTCCTTCACAGCGGCAGATGCACTAAGCATTTCCTACCATTCCCTCCATGCTACTATCAGAAAAGCACTGCTTAGAGACCAGACTCTGAACTTGTTCTCCTTCTTCAGAAGGAACTGGTAATGCTCAGTATTAGCACAGCAGACTGTGGTCCCAGTTCTCCATGGAACAAGTATCATTCTGTGCTGCCTTGGTAATGCAGACTGCCCCTCAGGCCACCCCACACAGCCACCCAGCACTGGCCACAAGAGCTAACCCGCTGCTTCACCTGGCACTTAACCCCCAGGTTCAGGTCATAGTCTTGTAGCCACACGAAAGAAGCAAGGCTGAGATGTCCCTGTTCTGAGAGGATACCAAAGCAATTTTTCATGCCAAATGCCAGCCAGCCATCAGAGAGGTGAGAGAAAGAAGTTTACAACAGGGAGTAAGAGGGCATCCTCGCCCGGACAATGTCACACTCTCCCACGCTCAGAGCGGAACATGCAAACAAAACTCCACTGACCTTAGAGCAAAGCTGAGGTGATAGTGCAGAAATCAACCAGATTTGGTAGCTATGAACACTTTGTGCCTGGCTGGAAAACACTAGACCCCTAGACAGCTTGTTTGGAACAGTTCAGTACTATAGCGACCTCAGTTGCAGTGACTAATTCAAAGGTAAGTTAAAGCTTGACTTTATAATTTTTACATATTCATTCCTTATTTCTGTTTATACAACATATAACATCATCTGGTAATCTTGAAGCTGCTTTGCTTTTTTCTCTAAGCATTAATTTAATGCTTTTTCTTTAGTTTTCATTCTAGTATTGGCGTGCACACACATGCTTTTAACAGAGCAGTCATAGAACTAAGCAGGCATTCATGGACTGCTTTAAGTGGCTGGACTCTATGATCTTGAAGTTCTTTTCCAACCTAGATGATTCTATGACTATGTGAAAAAGATACATATCAAATCCTACTTTGTGCCACTGACTGCCGGGTGAATGACCTGTGCTCAGGCCTCGATCCTGTAATACACCAGAGCTCATGAACGGATTTCTGTGCTGACACAGATTCTCCCTTCCCCAGTACAGACCAGCACACAGAACTCATTCCACAATTTGCTGTCATCCATAGAGGCCATAAACTCAATCATTTTAATAACTGTCACTTTATATAGAGTGTCAAGTACAGCAACTTCCAAAAAAACAAAAAACAAAAAAACCACCAACAGAAAACAAGAGAAACAACATAAAGAAGTATCAGAAACCCCATGACTTGCTGAGAGAATTTTCATGTTATTATAGCAAGAGTCGGGTCAAGGGGAAAATGTCAGAAGAAAGCAGATGTAGTTTTTATATACACACACTTGTCTCAGTGTGCATATGTATATATATGTGTGGTATATGTACTGATACATAAATGTATGTAAATTTTCTGATTGCCTTGGAACTTACCTGCCATGATAAAAGTGTTCAAGGGCAGAGCACTTGCAAAAAGTTGATGCACTGTTTAAAGTCTTGCTCTCAATAGCCCCTCACAGTTTTTACGTACGAAACTGATACAAACCCACGTTTGCAGATTTACACGCACATTTACAGAGCTGTAAAGCAATGCTGGCTCCCCTGGCTGTGCTCTCATGCACTATTACTTTAAACGGACAAAGAAACATACCTGTCTTTTCCATCGGTACACTTGAGGATCTCTTTCACGTTTTGCAGGACTTTCAGGGCTTGGAGAAGTGAGCTGTGACATGCAAACACCTCACTTCTTTCTTTGATAGGACCTTCCACGTCGTTTTCTTTCAAAAGTTTCTGTCCTCATCAACTCGACAGCAGCTGCTCTGCACGAAGGGTTTGTGGGCTCTTTCCTGATGCCTCTGTTCCTCTGCACTGTCTCCCAGCGTCAGCCTGCTGTCCCTGGCCTCTCTTCTCTGGAGGGGCTTGAGAAGTCCCTTGAAATGCTCTGATCATGTCCCAGCATAGAGCGCTCACAAGGCACAAATCAGGAAGTGACAGCAGAGCCTCCGATACTGCTCGTTAGCCAAGGCATGGCCCTCAAACACCTGTTGTTAGAAGAGGCTGAGTCACCTTATAGATCAAGTTACAGGGCTACCTGAAGAAAAGCCCTTTGTTTTCCCACCCCTTTTGTCCATACTGGCCAGAAATACTGCTGGAGGCTGAGCAAAGCGCTGCCAGCAGGGTGTTGCACAGATCCTTAAGAAAAAGGACTACAGAGGACTCAAGACTCCTGTTCTGTTTAGGACAACAAGAGACATGAGAGGATAGGTCACCCTGCATCATCTGGCACAATCTGATTGTCGGCAACAGTATGATATACATCATACACACACACCAAACTTCACTACGCCTTTTTTTTTTTGTCTGCCCTGAAATCTGATGTTCGCGACAACAATTTCTAGCTCAAACATACTCATGGCCATTTATGCTGAATCTCTTTAGCTTTGGTGATTCTTTTTAATCTCTAAGGTCTTCACTTTTGTAGGCTAAACCAACCAAACTCTTCTTGTCTCCCCTCACGTGCCAAACTCTCCATTTCCCTTATCACTTCCTGCTCACCTTTGTCTGCAGCTGTTGCAATATAACCTTTTACTTCCTTAAATACAAGGGCCCACCCGCTGATACGTATATACCAAAGACATGCAAACTGGAGTGCTTTTGGTGGGGAATGACAAAGCTGGTCAGCAAACTTAACAATTCTTTGAAAGCAGCTGAGCAGACACCAGCTCCAAGGACAGGCTTGACTCAGTGCACCAATACACAAATGATTCGGGATGGAATGAGGCACGAGGTGCTGTCAGAAGCCAACACAATAAGATTAAGAAGAAAAACTTAAAGTGAAAATCTGGAAAATCTTCCTGCCCATGAGAAGTACCAGGCAGGGAAACATTTGCAGCAGGAAAAAAAACCAAACAAACGTACAAAGCCATTGTGAGGATCCATCTTTCCCTGCAGGAATACAGGGCACTTTTTTTATTCTCAAACAAAAAGGATCTCCAAGATGGTTTTAAGGTTTTGTGACAGCAGGAGTGGCTGTCCTGACCCAGTTTCTGAAACTAGCATCTCCCTACAGACCTGTATCCACCAGGAAAGGCTCACCTTCCCGTGTGCTAATTCACTTCACGTATTCAGGCATTTCAGCTATAAACTATTGAAAATCCCATTTCTGCTGGGAAAGAACTCACTGAATTTGACAGTTCTTTTCCACTTTACTTGTGCGTAACAACAGAGTGGCCAGGGATGAAAAGGAAACAAAGCAGCCCGTGTTTGTGAACCTGTGCCAGGCTCTGCTGGCCCAAGACATTCTGATGTGCTGCTGCAGTTCAGTGAGAACGTGGAATGGGAATATCTGATAATCTCCACTCCCTGGAACCGGGGAAATCCTTAAGCATGTTAAGCACCAATTACACTGGTTAGACTGGGCTCTGGCATCAGTAGTTAAGTGGTTTGTTGCCCATTCAGAAATTCTTTCATCACTTTAGGCTGCTGAATGACAGTGGAAATACCTGATGGCACCAGGACAGCATCCTTGTAATCCGCTGAGAAGGGAAATGTAGTTTCGCAGTGACCTAGTTTCCTCTTCCTAGAAAGCAAGTATTTACTTTTTTTTTTNTTTTTTTTTTTTTTTTTTTTTTTTTTTTTTTACAGCAGCTATGAGGGAAGAGGGGACAGTGGGGTTACCCCAAAGCAAAACAGGATAACTGAAGCGAGGTGCCTGCACTGGGCTGAAAACACGAGCATTCCTCTGCAATAGCCCCAGGATGTTCTGTGAAAACACAATAGATCATGATGGCCAGGCCACCTGTAGCTGCTGGACTGGGCCTTGCTGTGTCTCCTCCCTGGCATCTGACCATGTGTCCTGCTCCTGCCTTGTGGAGCCGTGTGTCCTCATGGACAGCATATGACAGACTTAGCTTTTGGAGTTCAAAAATAATAACGTCTTCCCCTTTCTATCCAGTTAAATGGTTTGTGACCATCTGCTGAGCACTCAGTGTCACACTTGTTTATATCAGCTCTTCCCTCGGTCTAGACCTGGGGCAAGGTTAGGGACAGAATCAATTTTGGAACAAAACAGTTGAAGTTGCATCCCACACAGCACCTACTGGTGAGAGATTAATGTGGATTTTTGTACTTTGCCTCATTGTGACTCCTTAATCCGGCATATATTCCGAAGAAATAATGCCATTAGAGGATTAGTGCCACAAGTTCATTTGAAAAAAAGGATTTGCAAACACTGAAATCCTATATTCTATGTACTTAATCACCGAGTATCATTTTGGGGATTTCCTCTCTCTTTAATAGTGTCTCTTTCAATGAAACCCAAGCAAAGTAGCAACTCTGTTTTGGATGGCCCTGATTACCCATGAAAGGAAAACAAACCCACCAAGCAGCTGGTTGAAATATTACAGAATCTAAACAGACTGGACTAAACCCATCCTTGCTGTTGTACAACTGTTGCAGTTATACCACAGAGGCCCTTGGCCAAGTGTTTATATAGAATTTAATGATTTGGGATATTTGTTTGCTAGGGATTTTCAGCATTCCTGTAGCATGTAGCAGCACAGTGACCCTTGTTTGCTTCTAAGGCAGTTCCCTTCCCCAGCTTCGCTCCCTCCCAGTGAAGCCACTGTTCTTTCTGTGGGAGGCAGAGACCAAATCCCTGCCATGTTGTTCTTCCTCCTCTTCCTCAGCACAGCTCCCTGCTGCTCCGTTTCCCCTTCCTGCGCGACCATCTCCGCCTGCAGCAGCCTCCGTGGCCTTCTCTTTGCTGGCTCCATTTGTCGCAGGCTGCCTAGGTCAAGTGGGCCACTGCATGGGCCAAGAAACTGCTGGGGGTGGAAAAATGCTTCTTGCCCCATTGCTGACTTGGCCAGTGCCAGGTGACTTGCTCTTGGACTGTGCTGACTCAGCACACACATGCCAGGAGCTGCTGCCGAAGAAGGGCAGAGGAAGAGCAGCCTGCTCCAGTACCAGGTTCACTGCCCTCATCTTTCCAAGCCACGTACGTGAAGCCAGGCTCTACGCAGCTCTTGCCATCCTCTCTCTTGTGCTCCTGGCCCTTCCCTTTGTCCTCCGACTTTGGCCCAGTTCAGATCACTTATCACTAAGGCAGCAAAATTTACTGTTGCCTACCCAGCTGCGAAGCCTTCAGACGGCACTGATGGCACATTGCTCACGCCACAGTATCTCTGTCATTTACTGATTTGATGTGGGCTCTCTTTACAGCCAGGCAATTCATAAAGCAGCAAGAATCTGCTTCAGGACCAGACAAAAGTCTTCAGAAGAGGCTGCACACACAGGGCTGGAAGGACCATATCCTGAGGATGAATGAAGGAGATGCAGCTGCACTCACAAGTGGGAAGTGCTCTGCAGAACCTCGGTTAGGGAACGTAGCCTGGGATTCCAGGTAGAGCTCCACAGTGTGTGCGTTGCCATCTGGATAAAGGCTTTTTCTTTATATTCTTACACTCTCAGTAATACTGTACAACACTGATACTTCCCTGGAGCAAACTCATTCCAGACTTCCCAGTGTGCCTGCCTCAGGATTCAACTTGCTCCAAAGTATCTGAGTTTCCTCATCACTTCCCACAAAATAAATATTTGACCTTCTGATTTCAATAGCCCATCAGTCTACAGTAGCTCCTGAGGCAGCTGTTCAAAACACATTTCAATCAGTTATGAAAACTAAATCCAACCCCCCTCATTCTGTGTATATGTACATTCCTAGAGCGATCACAGGAGGGGTTTGACCAGGCACCAAGAACACAGAAAACCAGCTAACACCTTGGGTTCAGAAACTCATACATCACAGAGTAACCTTAAACAGTTCCCTAAACCCAGTGAGTCTTTTCGCAGATGGAAAGGCTGAGGAAGATGTTAACATTTCACTGTACTTTAACACTTTAAAACATATATAAAAAAAAAGTTATGACACTCCGATGCCAGCTTGCAAAGGTGGGCTTTGCCTAATCTGAGGGGGCTGCACACGTGGCAGGACAACCTTCAAATGCATGTGCTGGATGAACTGGTCACGAGCAGAGCTGTCTGATCACCCCTGTTGCCATGAATTTATTATAGTTATATGAATTTTAGCCTTGCATGTACCAGTTGCTAGACATGAACTGCAGAATACTAAAACATTTTCTTCAAAGCCAGAATTTATCTGACCTACTGTAAAATAATAGCAATCATAAGGAGATTTTTCCAACTATCTCCTATCAAATATGCATTTTGATTTCCATAAAAAGCATGACTAAAGGATCTATCACAGAAAATGTATTTTATATCCACATAACACATTTTTAACACTCCAAGTTACTCTTTTTTAAAGTGGAACTAGAAACTTAAGGTTTCTATTATAATAGTGTAGTCTGATGGAGAGGACTTTCAGGCTGGAAAATTCTTTTTGGTTGAACTTATGCCAGGATTAATCCCTTTTCAGTTAATAATTTGCATGAATGGGTAATCCGCAGAGTTCACGCAAGGCCTGCAAACTATATTAATTACTAGAAACCTAATTAGAAATCAACAGAGTCAAAGGATCAGTCTGACTTCCATACGGTACCATCTGGTACTATGGGTCTGGAGAGTTCAGCAAAACTCCCCACTGCATTCTGTGGAACTTCAACCTGAGGACGTGGTGCAAGTTTATGTTGATATATGAGCTGGTTGTAAAGCATTTTTAGGGTCACTCTAAATGACAGCATCTGAGCCCCTGTATTTCTAGCTGTTACTTCAAAAGACAGTTCAAAAAAAAAAGAGTATTTATTCAACAGTTTTCTTTTTGAATGCAGTCATAATTTGCCTTTCCACATCCAAAAATACCCTAAATCCATATACAGGCTAAAGAAAAAAAATACAATTCCCAAACAAGCAAATATGAACATATGTCATAAAACTGCAATTTGCTTTGTTAATTAGTACTCCAGTGTAAAAAGGCATGTACAGAGTGGAAACAGTGAAATTCCACAGATGACACAAAGATGGTAGAGAGTGGCTTCCATGGTAAGTGTGTGTGGAAACGGTAACAGAATTTTACCAATCGATCTGCTCTTTCAGCACATGGCCACTTTGAAAATTTTGACCAAAACATTCCAGTCCTGTAACCAGACAAAAAAAAAAAACCACAACACCAAAACAGGTCTTTTAAAACTCAACTGGTATGGCTTTAAATCCAGACCTTTCCAAGCATTTTGATTCAAGGACATATAAAATCCAGCCTCCTTTCAACATGTTTGGTCAATTTAATTTTCAAAGGAACGTACTGGTTAGCCATAGTTCATCACTCAGATTCACTCACTGCCTTTTGGAATTCAGATCAGCCACGCTAAGTAAAATTTAGTAGCTTTGCTTTTGACCCTGTTTGTGTCCCATTCTCTCTGATTACTTCTCAGATTTCCACTGGGAATGAGGCAGCTGTGGAATTCAGCTAGTCCCTCCAAACTTGTCTCAAGAGCTGTGGTAAACGCAATGCTTTTCCATTGAACAGCCAATGGTGCTACAATGCATTACTCTTCCAGTGAGTATTGGCTGATTTTGTCCGTGTCTGTTTAGGAGGGGTGAACACCAAAGTTGGGCACTTCCCTCTTCGGAGTGTCCTGCAACTCAGGAAGGAACTAGAGCACCTACCCTGCAACCAAACAAAGAGCTCAGAACTGGAAAAAACCTCGAACTCCCAAGGAGTGCTGTAGCTTAAAGGACATTCTGCATACCCAGGGCCTCAGATGATTTCAGTGACACTGCCACACAGTTTTGCCTATTCCCTTCTCTTAATTATTTTTCAGTTTCTTGTGAGAGGATCCAAAGGCAAGATTGCATGTGTTTCTAAGCCAGCTGTTCCACCATGAAGTCCAGTTATTGTTTCTAATCCCAGGATTCTAGGACGTGGCTTCTTGTTCAGACTCCTTCTTGGGATTCACAGCCTACTGGTCCCAGTGCTCCCAACCCAACCATCACACCACCCTGTTCCTTACCGATGCTGCCAACTGTGGGCACCACTCTTCTAGTTTAAGCCTTCTGGGGAGAAACACAGAAGGAAGTGAGGTTTAACTAAAGAATATGACTTTTCATTTTTGGAAAAAGACAGAGTGACCTGTGATAAGGAAGCCATCTGCCAAGTTCTGTATCAGTCCAGCTCGTCTCATTACACAGAAACGTTTCCACCGAAGCGTATCTTGTTTCAGTGAACTTCATAAAGAGAAGAAATAAGGATGATCACCCTATTGTCTAATACAATTCTTTTGCCTTCCGTTTTTGAAGACCGCAAATCCCATCAGCTGAGCCACGTCTGTCACTGATTTTGTCAAAAGGATCCAAATCAGCACTCACAAAATGTCTAGTGACAACAGGGAGACTAGATCTACCTTAGTGCATGGAGCTGATTCTATACCGCTAACCTTGCCTGACACTTCAGGAATTGTGAAAGCTGTGACAGTAGTGTTCATTTCTTTTGAAATTAACTGAGAAAGAGCCTCCTCGTTCTTAACTCAGCTTTAGACTAGTACATAAAGAGCCACAACCTGATGGTTTTTTGACAGTGTTCTTCCTACTCCTTATGGTCTACGATGAAGGGATGCTCTCCTGGGGCATCCTATACACGATGGGTAAATTCCAGTTTAGAGATTTCTGCACTGCTTGCCAAAGAGGGAACCCCAGGCAATACGTCTGGGTCAGAGCGTGCAGAAGGGGATGTGACTCCGGCTCCGCTTTTCACATCCGTACCTATCTGGCTACAAGCACCAGGTGCAGGGTGGGAGCTGTTAGGCTACAGTTATCCCCTTTACACAGAAGAACCTGAGTGCCGATGTTTCCCACTCTCTGATTCCTCTGTGCAAAGGGGCTGAGGTGGGACTACACTGCCCTAAACCATCTTAGCTAACACTGACACTAATCGACAGAGCAAGGCCCAGCTCAATTTGAGATACTCTACATGACTTGGTTCTCTCTGTAACTCATTTCAATGTCCCTCTCTCTCCCTCCTTCACTGCCTTCCCATTTCTCCTCCTGGTGGAGATGACCAGCAGAAACAGGAGTGCCGAGAGTCACGCAGACCACTGCATGATTCAGAAATACACCCCTGCCTGATGCCTGTGAAAACGAGTCAACCAAGCACCGTGTCTGCTCTGGAGAGGGACCATCAAAGCATCTTTATGAATTGTGCCCAGCGATCCTGCCTCTGGGCCAGAAACCAAAGGCTCAATGCCAGGGGTCTTGCCAAGCAGTGTGCTCTCTCTCTCCAAACTCCCCTCATTAGGTAAAACAGGAAAAAATAGATAGGGATCCTTATTATATTGCTGGTTTTGTTTCTACCTCAGGAAGTAACTTTTCCTGATATTAAACTCTTTGTGGTTTTCCTGAAATGTGATTCACGTGGACTAAAACATCTGATGAAAAATGGATGTTGATGCAAGACTTGGCTTCTAATTTACTCAGGCAACCCCACAGCTTGAGCGTTTGCTTCAGCCTCACCCAGACAATCTTGAACAATCCCAGCAGATTTTTTCAAGCAAATCTTTAAGACAGTATCTACTCATTACATTTCAAGTCACAAGCTTCTGCAGGCAGTTACAGACCAAACAGACTAAACACAAACTGAAAATTAAGCCTAGAAGTCTCCTTCAATTCCTTGTCTGTCTGCAAAGATTCTGACACCCACATTTATTTACATGCTATTTTAGTTGGTCTCTGATTAATTTTTTAAAGGAGATCCTAAAATTATTTTTAAAACCTAGTACTGGAATTTGTTTAAACAACGATTCTGGGTGTGATTTTCTTTATAAAGAAGGTCCAGAGAGTAACAAAACAGCCATGGTAGCATTTACAGCAACAACATTCAGAGCCACAGTTATTTTTTTTTTGAAATGAAGAAATAATCCTACATTAGACACTACATATGTATTTTATGTTACCTTATTTAAAAATGGTTTGTTTTCGGTAAGGTTGTGCTGAACTATAGCAGAATTACATCCCTTTGCTCAAGATAACACTTCCCTGCGAGCGATTTTCAGTAGGAATGAGTCCATATTCTCCAGGTTTAGACGTTGTGTTAGCATTTGAGAGAGGATGAGGGGCAATTTTTTGATGAACTTCAGGCAGGTGAATAAGGGATTAGCAAACGTCAACCCTGACATCCCATCAGCTGACATGGATATTAGAAGAAACACATTTTAAAATCTGCTATTTACCAGGCATCCGTTCTGAGAGCTAACTCACTGACAGCCAGAATTAGAGAGTAACTTGCCGGCTTGAGCAGTATAACCATCTGATCCCTGTGTTAGCCTCACAATATGCTTAACAGGATTTCCATCTTCTAGTTCCCCCCAATCCAATCAGATACCCAGTTCTGGGATAACACAGTTCTGGGGTAGCTTCTTGCCAACGGTCAGAACTCTGCCCTTTCTATAAAGTAGGATAAATAGGTAACACGGTGCGTGAGAGCGAGACAAACATTCACCTTCTCTCGTATTTCTTGTTGGAACGGGAAGATTTGAAGTGAATGAATCAAGCATCTTAAAAGCTAACAACAGCTTAGCAGGTTAAATGTGAAATAGGTTTATCAGATCAGTGTAGTGCTCTTCTTGTAATTATGTTTTTACAGCCTGGTTAGGGGATGGTATTGGAGAAGGGCTTGTGATGTCAGAGTGGGTAGGGCTTAGAAACAGGGATGAGGGCTAATCAAGATAAGTTCAATTTGTATTTAAAGTCAAGTCAGCGTTAGTTAAGGCAGGTTTTGACAGGTTAATCTTGATGTGTTTTAAAAGCTGCCAATCACATTACTGAGGCAGTTTTAAAGGAAGACGTATAGTGAAGGCACATTCTCTTGGATGTTCATGGTGTCTCCGGTTTACCCAAACCCAAGGTTTTCGCAATAGATGTAAGTATACATGCGATAAAAATTTTTAAATGCTAGTTTTTAATGTAAATGGTAGTATGGCATCTGCTAAGCAATACCAAGAGATGTATGATTTTTAAGATTTTGACAGGGAAGACTTATCTCACGGTAGAAACACCGCAGATCAAAGTGGACTTCTTCACGGTGGTTTTCTTTAAGAGCAGCGCCGAGAGCAAAGTTAGGAATGGGCAGGGGCAAGACAGAAACAGTAAAATATGGCATTAACTATGTTCTAGTTTCTTAATCTGCTCTATGTAGTATCCTTATAGGTAAATTATCCTCCATACTCAGGTGCAAATGCTGTGCTTTTTGACAAACTTGATGATTTTAGAAACATTTAAAGAGCTGTTTCACAAATGGAGGATTTTACTTTGGGAGGGTTTGTCATGGCAGAGTCAGCATCCTTCTAGAAAACTCTGGATACAGATTGAGTTGCTTAATGTATATGCACAAATGTTTCACTGTCTTGTCTAACCATAACAAAACATTCTTAAAAGCTAACTGGTCGTTAATACATACAGCTTAATATTTGTGTCAATTTATCTTTTTAAAAGTACAGCCAAAAAACATCAATATTTTACAGATGCTTCCTAGGGCAGTGGCTTTTCTAAATCAGTGTGCAATTAGAATTAATCAAGGCTACCATCTCACAGATATATTTGGCTGGTTTAGTCTGATGTACCTACATTGCATTTATCTAATGAAAATTTTGCGTTGAGTGTGTACCTTCGTAACAATCGCCAGTGGTAGCAGTTTTGTGCTACACCAATGTGATATATTTTGCAAAAATAATATTGTAGCGTGACGACGGTTCCTTACATCTTGTTATTATCTGAATACGGGGGTGGAATTAACTGTAGACTGAGAAAGGCTTGGGCACTATTATATTGCCTTTGGAGCTAAAGTTTCCAATTCCTTAGTTACGGAATATCTGAATTTCTTTATCTCCTCTGTGCCCCAGAGATACAGAAACAGTGAGAGAGAGAATCCTGACTTACGGAATTTTATCACGGTCCAATCCTGAAAACTGGAGCAGAAAATGTTCTGTCTGTTCAAAATGCTGACTCCTGAGTTTGCACACTTGGTCCTACAAACAATTCCACATGTCAGTCTTGCAGTGCATTAAACCTTGTGACTTCTATACTGATATGAGTATGGAAAATAACAGTGGTTTTACTATCTGACACCTGGGACTTGCAAATATTTTTTAAGATGAGCATGTGCTGCCTTTTGCTTTGTAATAAAGAAAGCTAAACAATTAATGATAAAAACTCACACCATCTTGTTTTACCTTAGCGGTATAAGACAAAGGCAGTTTTCTGTCAGAGGATGAAAGAATTTTGGGAAGGTCAAAGGATACTGCTGCAATATTTAATATCCTAACTGGAAATGGAAGGTACTGAGAATTCAGTGCAAGTGTTCTGGATTCAAACTCTTAGTCAGTGAAGTTAGAGTTGTTAAATACATATAAACATCCTTCTTAAAACCTGTTCCTCTTTCCACTACCTGGTTTCTTTTGGCCCTGGGAGCATTGTCATTTGCACTAGTATTGCATGTTAAAGCGAGACACGAATCCCACTAAAATTCAACTGAATTCCATTTGGGAATACCAGCCTCGCTTTCAGATCGTCAGAAAGCTTTCTATCCCAAGACTATTTTTTTCCCCCTAGTATTTAAAAATAAAAGGGAAAGAACATTTTATATGCTTTAAAAGCAAAAATTTTTAAAAGGTAAAACACAGAGATTAGTTTCTGTTTAACTGATCCCCCTTATTCCACATTTTGCAATTTTTAGGCTTCTAAAAGAATCAAAGACAAAAGGATAATGTTTCAAATGTCATTCCTAATTATGACATAAATTACATTATGCTTATCTCTGTGTACACAACTGATGTAACAGAGACACCCATCCCTTGTAAGCAGCTTCTCCATGTACCAGACTGTCAGGATACAGGGTGGGTGTACAATGTTACACACACATGTGCACACAGCACTTTCTTTGCAAAGCCCACAGTTTTCATTAGTTCTTCCTTAGGCATTTTACTGTTTCTTTTTTTTTTATAAGGCACAGTTAAAGCGCTAAGTGTGATCCCAGCTGGAGCCTTTGTGTGCTGCCACAAATCCCAATGAACAATATTGGCACTAAGGTTCCACAGAAACCAGTCCTGTGGTTACAGAACCAAGCACAGAGGGAGAAGTGCTGAGCACCATTCCCATCTCAGCTGCTTCCTGCCCTGTATCTCGACGCCTCCAACACCACCTCAAATGGCAGGACGGCTTCATTTTCCCCCACCATCTGTCTGTCTCACCTAGGAGGCTTTGAGGGCTCCTGCTGTGTGTTTGTGCTCAGCACAACACATCCCCACCTTTGCTTTTAGTCAATGCCATAAGCTGACTGTTGCCTTAGTGGTAGCAGAGGAATAACAGCTTCCCTTTGCCCCAAGATATTCTAGTAGGAACAACATCAACTTCTATTCTGAACCTTACTTAGCTCCTAAAGGAATGAGTTTGCCAATATTAAGCCTTGATTTCTTCCTGAGACCAATGTGTTTAAAAAAAATAAAATAAATGAGTGACCGATTAGCCAGCTCAAAACTGGTGAACCGCCCATGTCTTCATTTAGGTGGTAAAGGCATCCACTGCAAACTCTACTGCTGACACACGCAGTATAAATAGAGTTATTTTCCTTTCTTTAGGGAATGTATCGTTCTCAATCCAGTTTTAGGATTACACTCTAATCTCAGTCTCTGAGCAGTCTGTGCCCACGTATCTAGGATTAGAATTTAGCCCTACACACTCTCCAATGGTACCTTACCCCAATTAAGGCGATGCATTTCGTGCTCCTGTATGACATAATGTTGGTCTAATTGCTTTCTTACTTTCCAAGTGTCATTTATTTTGCTGATTGTGGGTTCTTAAGTCATAGCTTTATGACTCCTAGTATAGGTTTATGGCAAGAACTCCTGATACTACAGTTCATAACATTAGAATATTAATAATATTGGAATATTTATCTATTTTTTTAAAACCAGTATCTGATTTCTCAAGTAATCAGCAGAGCTTTTTCTGAAAAGGGAGCTAATGGAAATGCAAATATGACTATATAAGAGTTGATTCATACATTTCACTCATAAGTATGTATACATGTTTATATGTTTAATTGATTTCTCCGACAGATCTACCTGAGCATTTTAACACTCAGGTTCTTCTAAACAGTCTGTGGAGCCACTGCAAAGGTACACTAAACACTGCTTTAAAAAAATGATAATTCCATGTATTTGATGTAAATGAAAGCAGTATTAGTTAATGAAATCTTAATGCATTCAACTGAAAAAAAACCAACCAGTCTTCCAACAAGTCTATATTCTACATAAGACTACCCTGTATTTTGTCAATGCAATTAACAATACAGATACTCAGCCTGGTACAGACATTTTGAAACTGCGGAGAGCACGATTAGATTTGCAAATGCTTCTGGTTCATGAAGTTCGTGTCTTGCCACTTCTCATCTAATAAATTGAGACAGAATTAGTACTGGGTGAGTGGTTCTGCCTGCTGCCAAGAAGGGTTTGCTAAGGGTAAGACTCTGAAGGTAGAGATTAACTTGTCTTCATCCCTGTAATGTGCTGTACAGCCAGGATTTGTGCAATAGGATCAGAGAAGAGCCATATACGAATGTAACACTGGACAGCTGGCGAGTATGAATTTATATGAACCCTGATGCAAGATTTTGAGCTCCTCTCAAATCCCAGCTAATATATGTATCAGAAGTATACTTTCCCTGTTCCCTCAGATCTTCTTTTTGCTGATGCTGGTTTCTAATATGCTAGTTTTTGTGGAAATAGTATAAATCTCAAGTACTCTAAATTTGACCTGCAAGTCAGAATCCCAGCTAAGTAATCAAAAAAGGTGTTTTTCCAAAGGAAATAACCTGGATTAGTCAAGTTCAGTATCTCCTCCTGACACAGGGTTACAGAGAAGTCGTTATATTAGGTTATTAAGCTGTTTATCTTACTTGTTCAATTCAGTACTTCCCTGAACAGGAAATTCAGATAAATACACAAGTGTCCATATGTCATGTGCATGAAATACATGTACAAAATGTGTCCTTGAAGTAAAACTTACACCATAGTGATATACTAACATTCAGCTAGGGAAAATAGATTAGAATTTTGGTGGAGATAACATCTGAAAAGTTTTACCACAAATACCAGAGGTTTTTTTATATATCTAAGAAGAAACGCAAGCTAAGTTAGATGGGATTGACTGGCACACCCGTGGGAAAAAAATAAACAAAATACCACAAAATAATGGAATAATTTCAGAGAGCAACTGCAGTGAAAACATCGTTAAGGAAACACAGCCTCCTTTTGGCTCATGACAAGCCAAAAAGTGGGTCACTGGAAGCAGTAAAGCTACAGCTTCAGTGGAAGAAGATGGCAATGAACTTTCAAGTCATATTATTCCATGATTTTTTCAATAGTATCTTTTCCATGTCAAACCAAGAGACCACCTAGTTTACCTTTGCAAAATGAGTTGCTTATGGGATGGATGTTGCCTGAAGTGATTCTCTGTGAATCTTGGTCAACTAATAGATAATAACCCATAAATAAATATGGAACAACTCTACTATGGATGCTGCTTTATATGGTACTCTACATTCAGTGAAAATGTCAGAAATTAAAAGAAAAACTCACTTTTAAAAAGAAAAATTTTAAGAATGGTCTTAAAAAGTCTCAGCTACAGCTCTGCAAGGAGACTATGTCAGAGACTACCTGTCACCACACACGAGAATGTACTTCACATCCAACAAAACCCAGACTTGTTTTGGGAACCTCACAAACTATCCAGAGAACACTACAGTGATCCCAGTGGTGCTGGTTTCCAGCCACAGTGACTGCTGCTTGGTTGTTGACAGATGCCTGTCAGAACAGGTGGGGTTTATGGGATCCCACATGGAGATGGTGGATTTGGGTCAGAATAGATGGGTCTTTTCCCACTAGGTTTTCCACGATTCTACACTTTAAAGTTGTATCAAATAATTTGAGTTACAGGTGTGATTTTAGGGGAGAGTGTACAAGTTCTAGGCAGGTCTGATAGACACACAAGTAAAAGACACTTTTTTTTTCCCCACAGTGGCAGCTTCCCCAGAATAAAGTGCATTCACAACTGTGATTAAAACAGGGGCCTGAAGCATTCTAGCAGTTCCTAAAAAGAAAAAGTGACATAGTTTGTCAGTCATCTGAAAGACAAAACTTCGCTAGTGTTAATACTAACTTCTAAGTTTCATTTGTTTCTGATTTACTAGAATAAAAAGGTTAAAACCTCCTGTTTTTTCCATTATGTCTATCCAAACCAGGCAAAGGCCAGGCTATAAGGACACAGTTTAAAACTGCAGCTTTTTTCAGGGTATTTAATGTATGGTCACTCATCCGTGAAAGAAAGCCACCTAAATGGCTCACTGGACCAATATGGTATGGCAAATACCATCATCCCCAGTTGCCATCTATTTTTTGAGCTGCTGTAAAGTTTAGTTCAGCACTAAATCGCTTTAGTACTGAGCTTTAAAATGCTTTAGCAGCTCAGAAGCACTTTGGCAGCTCAAATGCTCTTCATGAAGCACCCAGCACCCTAAACCGCTTTAAGTCTAAAGTATCCAAAAAAAAAAAAAAAAAGGGTAAATGGAAACCCATCCAGCAGCACATGTTCAGATCCACATGTCAACAACAAAGGACAGGGTGCTGTTCTCGGATTTGAGAGGTTTGTCTGCTCCCAGGAATACCTAAATCTTGGCCAAGACAGAATCTAGAATGTACAGCATTTGTAAATGTAAAGAACTTTTTATTTTGACGAAACACCAGTGGTGTGGTCCCACTAGAGTCTCCGCGCTCAGACTGAATGGCTGAAATGACAAACCTATCTATCTTTTGGAAAAGTCATTTTGAGGCTGAGATCAAAGTATTTTCACCATAGTAAGGAAATGGTAAATTCTCAAAGCATGTGAATTAGATTGCCAGCTTTCCCTCTCATTTTTTGTAACTCATCAATAGGTCAAAAGCAATAAAAGGAGTAACAATGATTCCTCTATAGATGACTTAGGTAAAAAAAAAAAAAAAAAAAAGAGGATTTGGCATCCATTAGATTTTCGATAATGAACACTTTTTAAAGTTTGGTTCTGTTTTGAAGAAAGACTGGCTGTGAAAAGGGATATTTTGGGTGTTTCTGACTACTGTTTCTAGGGAATTTCTGTATCCTAGGTAGCTGGTTTAAAGGCAAACAAACCACTTGGCACCTGGATCTGTCTTGTACTCATAATAACATCTCAAGCAATGTTTGATCCCACTGGTACAACACCACTGCCTCTGCAGTGCTCACATGCACAACTGGTCCCACAGTTGAATTTTATTCTGCCAACACCAATAATCACAGGCATGGACTTTGTAAAGCTGGAAGCAGGGGCAACGGAGTATAAAAACAAAAATACGTTTGGCCTGCAAAGTAAGCAAGTTTGGCATAAATGTAAAAACACACAAGAGAGACCTGAGCAAAAGGCAGCCAGAGTTCTCTGAGAAGGCTGGCATTTTAATGTGATTGCATCACCAGCACATGCTGAAGGTAAATTGGCAAGAAAGCCATAAAAAGTCAAAGCTCTGGATGGTTTTGGCTATTTGTGCTTCAGAGATCACATCTTTGTAGAGTGATTATTAACATGAATTCAGCAGTTGCCAGCACTCAGCTGAGATGGGAGGTAGCTGCTGTCAGGGAATTTGTCAGCGATGGTTTCCCTGCTATGGGATTCAAATCCTAAACTAGACCCACTGGAGAGGAGCCTGCTGTCCTCCACACCACAATCAGTCCTGTTATCCTTAGATCTTGGTTCTCAATGTTTCCTGTTTGATGGCTTTCACGGAGAAGTTCAGAAAGGCACAATTCACTCAAGCTCTTTTTGGCTTTGGTAGATTCTTTGTGCTTCCATGCATTTCTAAGGCATCATTCACTTCACCTATACCAAATGCTGGCTAAATTCACGGAGCCAAAACTACCTACAGGATGAGAAGATTTACGCATCTTCTATCTTTAAGAAGAAAGAAAGAATTCCTTTCATGAGAGTGAATGAGAAATAACCCCCAACTCCTTAATTTCAATTTAATTTTAAAAACATAAAAATCAAGAAACAATCATTTGCGGTGCAAAGCTAGCTTGAACTGAATGTACAGAAGCCCCTACTACCTTTAGAGCTGGCCTGCTCCTTCTGCCAACCCCTCAGCCTTAGGCCTCCTCCACAAGATAGCTTTTTAACACCCCGGCTGTGGGTTACAGGATTTACTTCCTTTATGTCCTATCTGCACAATAATCCTGCTGTAGATCATTCTCCCAAAATCCTGAGCAGGGCATACTGTGGTTACTCATTCCCCTGGTATCAGGATCATTTGTAATCTAGTCACCTCCCTCTTTGGCCAGACTCAGAAATGCTGACACACTCCACCTCGCCGACAGCACAGCTATTCAGCCCGGCATTGCTGGTGTATTAGCTTTAGTCTAGACTGCTACTCTTCAGCTGCATGGAATTATCCATATATGTACAGGTACACCACCCGCACCAACCCCCCCCCCCCCTTTTTTTTTTTTTTTT
>VWZK01011709.1:0-60733 GCA_013396935.1 Baryphthengus martii | reverse complement strand
TTTTTTTTTTTTTTACTTCATTTGGCAGTCTTAAGAATCTGCTATCATTTGGAACAGCTTATTCTACCATTTCTTTTCATCTGATGCACTTGGTTTACAGCAGACAGGGCTCCAAACTATAACAATTCCCAAATTAAACCAAAGATACCTGCCTTCCCGAGTACATGTCACTGTTCTCAAGACTGCAGGCTTAATTACCTCCTTCTGAGCAGCTGATATTTCCCAACATCCTGACTTCCCTTGCATACTAAGACCCAAGGACACTGAACTAAACGAGGGCAACATTTGCATTGACCCATAAATGGAAAGTTTCTACATGGTAACTATGACAAGGGTACCGCTATGACTGGCAGAAGGCCTCCCTGCTGATCTGAGAAATAACTTGTATAACCTGCTCTGTTTCTTCCATTCCTGAATGTTTTATTTCCTTTGGGCCTGCTGAATCAGTTCTTTACAACAGAGAAGTTGTTGCTGTCTCCTTGCAGCATGACTCCCCGAGATCACATGAGGAAAATGTCTCTCCTGGGGGAGCAAGGAACACTAGAAGAAAAGCACTTGTACCGATTAGCAAGTGGCATGGCAGCAGGAGGTAAGCAGAAACAAAACCAACTGCACATTTGGTTATTGGATTGCTAATACCTGTACAAAGTGCAAGCAGCAGCCAGCAACAGGCTTTATGTCTTTAAAAGGTATTTCAAATTTATCTTAGGCATAACTGGAGAAACATTTCTCTTAAGGTAATTAAAAGTTAACAGGGGGGATTCTTGGCACTTAAAATTTGATCAAGAGATGTGCAACATCTGGAATAGGAGTCAGCGTCACACAGGACCTCAACAACAAAAGTCAAAGGGAATGTTATGATATTCTAGCTCATTACCGCAGGTTCTTCTTTCTAGAGCTGCTGTCTCATGACAAGGCAGGTTCCAGCTAATAAGATTTTTCTAAAACTAAAACCGTATTAGAAATGAAAACTCCCTCAAGCAAAGAACTTAACATTCATGGCTATTCTCTCCCGTTCCACAGTGTTCCATGAATTATTGTTAATTGTAAATTGTCATTTTGTACACTTGACTGTGCACATCCTGTTTATTTTTACTGCAGTTAGTTTAAATAATAGAGATTTATACCGTCAAAGTGGTTAAGATGGTAGTGGTTGCTGCTATTAAAAAAAAAAGATGCGATTTGCTAAGTCGTAATAAAATGCTGGCACTTGACAGAAAAAGACTATTTTTTCTGGCAAATTTAGACTGCGGGGAGAATAACTTTCTAATTTACTACATTGACAACAGACCTGTATATGCTTTGTGTCAGAACTGCGGCAGCGGCAAGAGATGCTAATGAGAAATCAGTTGATGGCGGTAAACCCTCAGCTAATGGGCACAGGCCAGCAGAGGATGCAGGCGATTCCCTCCCAGTTTGAGCCTCGACTGGTAGACAGGTATTTTACATCACTTCTCTAACAGGATATTGCAGTTAAAGAATGACCGTGCACCTGCTGTACCCGAGTATATAAAGATCTTAGCTTACTCTTAACTAAGGAATGCTCTTTGCATAGCCGAATGTATTTTTGTCCTCTCAGAGATCTGCTACCTTCAACTGAAATGATGGCGTCAGCTGACCCAAGACAAATCCATATCGCGTCCCACCTCGGACCCACCGTCCCACAGCACGCGAACATGCCAAACCTACTGGCCAACCGTGTGTACCCAGGCCCAGGTAACAAAGCACTGTCTGCATCCTGAAAAGGGAGAGCGTGTACAGGAGAAAGCAACCGCACGCACCTACTCGGGCTCCATAGGTTTACCTGTAGCGTCAGTAACAGTTTATTTTCTTTGGAAAAGCAATGGCACTAAGAGCAGGCAGCCTGCCTACCACAGATTCCAAACCGTGCCAGTTCAAGTCTAAACATGTCCATTTTAGCTTTTGTTAAATACACTGCTTTCAAAATCATTTGCATGTTTTTGTTGTCTCCTTTCCTTTTTGTATTTTCCAAGCATTTTCACACCCAAACAGAAGGCTGTAGCTAAACAAATTAGTCCAATTGACCACACCTTTTGCCACTTTTAACTCTTGCTCATGTTTAAAAAAAACCTGCTTTATTATGCATATTCTTTAATCACAACATCACATGCAACTTATGTAGGGCAACTACAAGTCCTTTGAATAAAGGCTTCAAATTACAGGGCAGTGCTCTCTGGGGAAGGCTGGACACCAGAGCACAGCACCACACTTGCAGCGTGCCTCTCATGCTGCACATAAATTTATGTATCACTTCATACAAAGCAGTCATACCTTCAGGTTCCTTCTTTGAGGAGAATGAATAAATTCTCAATGCCACAAGAATTTCTGGCTTCAGCTTTTCTCCCCCAATGCGGATCTCAAATAAGAGATTCCCTCAAGAGGAAATATAATTTTAAATTACATAGCACCAAGGCTGAAAACAGTCTTGAAGGAGCAGGTTTGCTTTGCTTAACTGTTGGTTATTTTCTGAGCAGCTGTATGTACTTTACAGACATAAGCCACCAAATAAAACCACCCTACTGTATCTCTTCTTTATGGACAACTGCAAGTATATCCAACTATAGACCTGATCCTGCAAACACTCCACGCTGGACTTCATGTTTCTACCACATACTCCCCCCCAAAGCAAAGAACACAAACAGGATTTCACTTGAAGTCATATCAGCTTCCCAGCAAAGCACAGTGTTCAAGTCTTAAAAAGCTTTTCAACACATCGCTGCATTGTCGTGGGGTTTGTGCTTGAGGAAACAAGTGAATTTTAAAGATTTTTTTTTTCCTTTTTTCTCTCCTTCCTTTAAGGATACAGCTTTCTGCAGCCAGAATCCATGGAAGCTGTGGCCAGAAGACAGGAGCTGGTTCAAAAGCAAAATATTGCCAGGTAATCAATAGTAAGCTTTGCTCTGAGGTACATGCTAGGATTAGGGCAGCAAAGGCAGCTGGAAATTATTAAGTCACCATCTTTTTGTGTGTTTTTATTTACAGTGATTAAGATTCAGGTCACCTAAAGAAGCAGAGGGCCCTTGATTATCTCTTAAGGTCTGAAGATACTGAACCTTCTGCTTGCCCCTATTCTGCTTTTAGCCTTAAAATGGTGTAAGAAAAAGAAACAAACCCCTCAGCTTGGTTAAAGAAACAAACAGCTAGAAACTTCAGCCCCAGGCCTTGAACTGTGAATCCAAACATCCTGAAGTTAAAAAAATTCAGAAACAAATTCCAACTTTATGGCTGCGTGCTATCATACGTAACATTGTCCGGCTCTAAAGCTGGGCCCTTGGGATGATTCTTTACATCTCCACCCTACCAGGGTGGACTGCTTTCTTGGTTTCGCCACACATTGTGAATGTCAGAGTGACTACAGAGTCTAGTTATTTGTACCAGTTTCAGTGTAATCACCAGTGCCTTTCCTCACAGCCACACCAGTTCTAGAGGAACTCTGACCTCAACTACTCCCACACTGGGCTCCCACACAGTACTGAGAAGCAATCTTATTGTGTGAGGGGTGCTAAGAGCAAAGAACAGATAAATTCTGAGTAGGCATCTCGAGAGAATTACAACAGAAGTGTTTTGAGCTCTTCAGTCAGCAAAGCTTGATTACTGAACTCCTCCAAGCACAAGGTTCGCATCAACAATACATTGCATGTAGCAAATAAAACAGCAAAACCCCCGAGAAAAATAAAAGAGCTATCAGGAAGCACAGCCATCACATAACCCCTCAGTCATATCAGAGCTAGTCCTACCTGCTTAGGTTCTTCCCTCAGCCACAAAACCCAGGAAAAACTCAGCATAAAAAAGCCCAGCCTAAACCCATGAGATAACTTCTTTCCTCAGGCTTTTGCCAGCCTGGCGATAGAAATCAGGTGTTGGCAAACAAACTGCACTTGCTGCAGCTGTGCTGCTGAGCACCTGGGCCCTACCTAATCCTTGCTCTCCAAGGGACTTTGTCTCATACCAAAACTCAGTGATCCCCCACCTGTTGGCCCTCAGAGGAGCACATTATCTTATCTGGAGTAGTCAGGAATGTAATGCTCTGCTCTTATCTCCACCTCAAGAGCTGAGTGTGAGCAATGACAATTGGGCAAGATGTACAAGGACACAGTACGTAGACAAAACGCTTCCACTAGATCTCCAAAAGCAGAAAATTAATAACTTGGAAGTTGTTGCAAAGACGAAAGAGGGCAGAGAAAAAGCCCAGAATGTTATGGAATTCCTCCATGCAACAATCATCTGAATAGATACCTTTTGCCCAAACTGTTTTCCTCTAACTTTATATTAATGACAAGTGTTGTAAAAGGCGCTCTCTGATCTGTTATGCTCCTGGCAGTGTTAAGAAAACTATCTAAGTGTACATTTAAAGATTTGCCTGCCTTCACGAATGCTTTTCCAAAGAAGAATTTGGAAATCCCACTGAAAGCTCCTCCAAGAAAGGAAGGCAGGCTGAACCATTTCTGGTTTGGGTCTGGTGGATTGGCTCCCTTCTCCCATCTCAGCTCCAGCTGAAGCTGTGGGGCTCTAGGAGCTCTAGCTTTCTGTTTGATCACTAGCCTGGCTACAGAGAAAGCTGATGCCAGCAAAGGTTGGTACAATGGAGACAACTACTACTCCTTGTATTCCCTATACCTCAGTGGTAAGCCCTCTGACCTGCTATGCCCAGGGCAGGAAGCTGGCACAGCCCCTGGAGCACTGGCTTTGGCCACCAGGAGGGAGATGGGTTGAACACTTACTACTGGGATCTCACCCTTTCACACTCTCAGAGCCACGCTCGGGTGCCAGGCACTCTGGCGAGTTACTCAAGAGACTTCCTCACATCAGTTTGCTCTGAGTGTATGCACAGGTTCCATACATAAGATAATTCTGGTTCTCGATCACTTACCACTGCCATTTTTCCAGTTTTCAGTATAATTTTCTAATTGGTAATGTAAATCTTCTTTTCTTTAGTCTTTGACCCTTATGACCCTAGAGACAATTTTCCAAATCCCAAGGGAGCAGAAGCCCTGTAATAAAGCCTGGATTGCCTACATGCAAGTAACACTTTTTAATTTGAACTATTATCCAGAGGCATCACATGGAAGATATATTTTCTCTTTCTTTTAGTTTACTGTATGTACCTGGCAGCACATTAAATATAGCCAAGTCTGCCATTCCATCTGCAGCCTGTGACCTCACACACAGCAATATAGAACAGAGAGAAGAAAAGCAGTACTCTTGCCCATTCGATTATCTGAGGTTTAATCTGCTACTGGAAAAAAAACAAACAAAAAAGAGGTGATGGAAGAACTGAGTGGCCCTAACTGCTTGTGCTCTCTGTGTCTTTTAGAATGGAAATGGAGATGAGTGCTATTTTTCAGCAAAAGGAAATGGAGAAAGCTCATCGGAAAGGGCTGCTGGGACTGGAAGCACCTTTCCTTTACCATGGGATGCCAGCTAGTCCCATTGCTTTCCGTGGCCGCCACAGACTACCTGAAGGTCATCTTCCTAGCGACTTATATGTTCATCGTACCACCCTTGATGAAATTCACGGCAACGCTATGCTCATGGCAACCAGCCCATACCCTCCAGTTGGCACTTTGCAAAGGGAAAGGGGACGTCGACCAGGGAGAAGAGCTGGAAATCACAAAACTGCCGACTGTGGTGCCAATGGCACAAAGAACCAAGCTGACGACAAAACTACGGATCTGGCTTCATCTGCAGTGGATGATGAGAAAGAAGAAAAGAAAGAAGCAGAAGTGGAGGCACCAAACAAACATGAACAAAGTAAAAACCAGACTGAGCCATCCACAGTTGCCAAAAACTGTAAAGAGTTTGAACAAGGTTTGAGAAAAAACTGTGCTACTCATGAAATTGCTACAGAAACCAACAGCTGCAGCAACACAAATGAGAAGGAATCTAATAGCTCCTGTGCCGCTTTTGACGATAAGTACATGTACCCTTCTGCAATCCCATTCTCAGCGTTACCATATGGATTTCCAGTACCCGGCAACCCATTGCTACCTTCAGGTTTGTCAGATCTCCAGGTCACAGTCAGAGTGACATCTCAGTATTATTTATTTTTATTGATTTTCCCTCTTATTTCTTCCCTCTGTTTTAAGCAAATTTTTGGTATGATAGTTATGGCAACTAACTGTAGAATACAGATGCTGCAAACAGTAATAACTTGGTAAATCCACGTCAGCAAAGGGAAAGAGTGGTCTTCCCTGCCTGCAAAGCGTGCTGCTTGCTGGCTTAACGCAGGTTTCAGCACCTTAGGTGGCAGTGCTTTACTTTGCTGGACGATTTCATGGCAAACAGAACGAGGAGTCCCCTTAGAAGCCACGCTTATTTAGGAACAAATTTATCCCTCACACTTGGCCTCCCCAAGAACAGAGCGTAAGACGCAGGCCTCTCCAGACACTGTGCAAGGATCATTGTTTCTAAAGCCTTGCAGCTGTCGTTAAATGCAGCAGGGCCAGTGGCTGAGCCCCGCAAAACTTCCCATTACCTGAAATGCGAACAGACTGAGGGGGTTGTCCAGGATCATCTACCAAAGACATACTGTAGCACTGAAAAGTATAGAATCATAGAATCATTTAGGTTGGAAAAGACCTTTAAGATCATCAACTCCAACCATAAACTTAACACTGCCAAGTCCACCACTAAACCGTGTCCCTAAAATGCATGTCAAGTATTCAGTTCCTGTCTGCAAAAGGAATTTCAATTAAAATAAAATTGCTGAATGAAATTGTGAGCTAACCTCTGTCTCCTACCCATAACTCTTCTATATGTACTTCTAACACAGTAGGTACTATGAGGAAGCAAAGGTATGGTTCTGTTCTACTCAAATATTACTCAAATTAAAATAACAGTAAAGTCTAAAGAATCAAAAGCACTGGGCAATGCACACACAAGAGAAAATACTGCAGTATGACTTGTATGTGTAGTGACTGGTACATGGAGTGCCAGCAGTAAACAGAAGAAGTCACCAAAAAAAAAACCTCTCCAGAATGAGTTGTTAGTGACACTTTGGTGTCTGTGACTCCTGTATCTGTCTGTGACCACACACTGCTGTTAATATATTAGGTTCTGGACAAGTGTAAAAATTCATACGTTAACAATAATTTCCTATTGATTTTCCAGCAAAATTCTACAAAGATAACACTTGTGTTTCCTCCTCAAAGGAGCACAAGGCCTGATCCTGAATGGAGAAGACATTTCTTCCATTGAAGACATTCGCAAGTGGACTGTGGATGACGTATACAACTTCATCGGTAGCCTCCCAGGCTGTTCAGATTATGCTCAGGTGACTATAAAGAGTCATCACATTTTCAGGTCTTTAGGACTATTGAAATATAAAGGTCACCAAACAAATGTAAATGACAGATGTTAATTGGTTGTCATAAAGTTACAAATATAATAGTAGTTTTCATTGTGCTTCAACATACAAAGCCACTTCCATCATTCCATATACAAATATTAACCACTGAAATTAGAAATTCCTCCTATGCCTCAGGATTAAGCATAAAAAAATAACCAGTGAAGTCTGTTTCAGCACTCCATGATGTGTTCTATTATTTCATAAGATATTTAAAGACCACGCTATCGATGGAGAAACCCTCCCACTGCTAACAGAGGAACATCTCCTGGATACAATGGGCTTAAAACTTGGACCGGCATTAAAAATCCGCTCTCAGGTATGATCATTAAATGTTTGCCAAGGTGACAAGTCACAGAGATGCGAGTCAGAATCTAACAAGACGAAATTTTTCCAAACTACATCACATTTTTTTCTCATTGATACGGTAACTACCATAATATTAGGAGAAACTAAATTACTCCAGCATAGTTTGCTTTTGCTTCTCTGCATGTTACAACAGCACGCAGGGACACACTAAGGGGAGGTTTAGAACTGACAGCTTGAGCAACACTTGAACTGGAGTCAGGATACAACAGCACTGGAGACTAGGCTGAGGTTGGACATGGAAAAGATGTGTTTGAATTAACTCAGTTTTACTCCTTTCCCTTCCCAGCTGGTAAGAACTGCTCTGACACATACAGGCTTTTGCTCCCATCTGCCTTTTAAAACATACCAAGTAGAGGTTTCCACAGCCTTTCTGGGAGTATAACTGTAGATGTTTCACAGACAGGCTGCTTTTCTGTGTTGAAAATTTCCTGCTCTTAATTTCACCCAGTAATAGCAACTCTCTGTGTGTTTCTGTCGTTGCCTGGTTCTTTTCCTTTTCTTTATCCTCTTGCTCTCTCACTCTTCTCTCATTAAAACCACTTTCCTCACTCCCAGCTGGCAGCTTGCCTCTCCTCTGTCCCACGGGTGCTACAGCACCTAGAGAGCAAGGTGTTGAGTGGCTTTAACACCATCTCAAGAACAAACGGTTGTAATTGTGCTTTTTTCTTTAAAGGTGTCGCGACGCCTGGGCAACGTGTTCTACATGATGAACCTCCCTCTGTCTATGCCTCTGCCACCTGCTCCAGGCAAACCCTCGGATCATCCCCCTGACATAGCCTCCCCTCTCCACTGCAACAGCAGTGGCGATACGGTGGATAGTCCCTGCTCGCAGGACCCGGAAACTTCCAAAACCGTGGAACAGATTGTTTCAGAAAGCAGGGAAAATCCATGTGACACAGCTGGATCTCAGCCCGACTTCCAGATGATGGCTTTCCAGAAAAGTTGAGCTAAGTCCAGGACGTAAGATGTTTTTAATACTACAGGAACCTCTAGTTACAAAGTGTTTGAGAAGGCATCTACAGCCTGAAACCGCGGTATGGCTGGGGCTGAGTGAAACAAGCTGCCAACGCAGCCAAGGGAAGCGTGGTATCTGAACGGCTTTAAAAAAATGCAATGACATGTTAGTGCAATTACTTTCAAGTGCAATTCATTGAAAAGAATACCGGTACTGTTAGCAGGTTAATTTAAGTTTTCATTAAAGTCCAGTGTCACCACTGAACTCTGTCAGAGACTCAGAGTGAGCTGTTTGTCTTACAGTGTGTTCCTGCTGAGAAACTACAAGGTAAAGTTAACAGCTTCCACACATGGCTGACTTCTGCTTCTGTTGAACAAAATTTATACAGAAAATGTATACAGAATTCATTGGGAGGGTGGGGAATTCCCTGCAGAATATAGAGAAATCTACTCCAAACTCAGCAATTTGAGTTAATTCTGTTGCAGTTCCAGAACTAAGCCTTTCTAAGTGCCTGGGATTGGTATTCAGGGTATAGACAAAACACACAGATGAAACCCTGGACATGAAAATACTGGGTGGAGCAGGTATTTTAATTATTCCGAGACATTCTTATCGACAGGGTTTGAATTTGCTTTGCGTGATGGCACAGCAGAGCTGAGCTCAGGAGGAAGCATCAGCAGACTCCGTCATGAAGACCAGTCACTGGGATGGTAACGCTCCTGCAGGCAGCAGGTTCAAAGCCACCTGGCTCCTGCCAGCCTCTGCCACAGCCCCTTCCCCTCAGCTCACCTGGGCAAGCCATGGAAAGCCCTGTGCTAGGCAGCACGCTCAATGTTCTTCAGTTTGGAAGAGGCCACCAACTTTAGCCTGAAAGCTCCCTTTTCTCTTCAAAGATACGGTTTCCCCTCGCTTCTGCTACTGATGAATCATTACCTCACAGCAAATGAGAACCACAAAACGGAGTTTTTATCTAGGGACAAATCCCCAGCATTTTATTGATCCCTGTGTGAATTATCTTTGCTCCTCCTGTAAGGGTTTTGTTACACACTGGTCTTCCACTTGGGCTTTGGAAGTCAGTCTACTACAGTGCCCTCTTCCACTCTTCTCTGTGCAAGAACACTCCTTTGCTCCAAAGGACACAAATAATTCTGATAGAATTAATTTCTGGAACTGGAGAGTTGATAAGATTGTGGATCTGCTGTATATTGCTACTTTAGATTCTCTCCCCTTAGTTTAGTGTGGCCTCAAGTACTTCAAAACCAAGAGGTACTCTGCTGTTTAGATGATGAGTGTCTAAAGACGTGAGAAGAAGGGAGTATTCTCCTATTTTAGACTGTGGACACCTGTTCTTTTACCTTAGTATGAGATATTTTATATCTTTGGCATATTTGTGCACTACACAATCTGTGATTAGATGGTTGCAATAGCAACTTAAGATGTTGACCTTACTATACTGACCAACTTTTGCAGCCTTGAGAAGGGCAAATATCTACAGTAGTCCTTTACTGAACCAGCACAGTCTTTCTCCAAAAGGAGTAGAGCCTGATTCTGCTTTCACTGAAACCATCAGTTATGGTGGTTTTGGACTTTGGTCATGTATCTTCAAATACTGTAACTGGAGTTATGTGATTTTAGGGTTGATAAAATCCAGTAAGGCCCAATGCGAAAGCGCGGTACGTGGCAGCAAAATACTCCCAAATTGCAGACGGAGCCTGAAGTAATCCCAAGTACAGTGCTGCCCTTTGCATCTGTGGTCTGGTGAAATAACAGGAGTCTTTCCCAAGAGTTTGGATTATGTCTTATCAATCACCTGTGGGTATTTTTCATATAAGGAACTATTTACTGAATACTCAATAGTGTTCAAAAAAAGCTAAATTATAACCTGAAGCTGGAAAGTGTAAATGTAACTCCATCAGGCTGCCTAAAAGAAGTACAACGGCAATATTAATCTTGGATTGGCAATTAGTTCGCTGTTCACTTTGTCTCAATTAATTTCAAAGACTATTAACCTCTGTTCTCTTCATTAATTTTTCTACATTTTTTCTTCATGGCTTTAGAACTTAGTAAGGCAGCTTGGCGAGTTTTATGTTGAATTTGGTAATGTAAATGTTTACTTTTTCAGATTTTGGATGAAACACAATTGTCCATGTAAAAACTCATATTCTGTTTGAAATGCTTTTACCTGTTATTTTAACATGTAACATCTTGGATTAGTTACACCAGAAAAAAACCTTTTACTTTTACAGTAGATTTAGCTATTGTGATTATTTTTTTTTTTTTGCTGTAGGCTGTTCATATACCATAAGGGAAAAAAGAAAATATTTTTATATAGTAAAAGCGTTTGTTAAAATAAAAATAAATAAATAAACCAGAGACACTAATTCTGTTTAGTATCTGAAACAATTTCTGGGTTTTTTTTTGTACAATGGACGATCATGTTGACAATGTCACTTACCTAATGAGATACAGTTAATTAACTGATTTTCAAACAGCATCCTACCTCCTCATTGTATGAAAAACTTGACTTAACGCAAGACCTTCTCCACCCTAGAAGAGGAATCTCTGACATGTTTCAAGGTCAATGAGGCCACGAGATGTCGCTGCAAAGCTACGAGAGGTTATCTATTACCCCTTGAAAGCCAAATGTAGCACACTTAAGTACAGGTGGCATGTTAAGTGCAAGGACCTGAACAAACTGCACTTGTTTTTCTAAAGTAACAGCAGAGGAGCTTGATTTCAAACCCCATATACCAGAGAAAAAAGACTGAAATCTGGTTCTAAAGAGCGTGACTATTTCTGTAAATGGCTCAGACGTGAACAACGCCAAAAGCAGAGAAAGCTGGAAGGCAAACTTTGCAGTCTTGTACTACTTCTGCAATTAAAGAAGACAGGATTCTTTGCATATACTGGCGTCTTCTTCCCAAAGTAACACAAAGAATTACTTCGTGGCTTCCTGGACTGGGAAGCAGATGTGACAGAGCAGCCAAAATGCAGTAAGACCTGGACTGCACAGAGCTGTAGAGTGAAATAGGAAGGAAAGGGATTTACCTAAACAGACATCATCAATTCTATTTCTAATGAAAGAAATACCACTGATAATGAATGTTTCCTCGCCTACAAACACTTCAGAAAGATCGAGAAAAAAAAAAATTAAAAATTAAAAAAAATACGTAGAATCAGTAGACAGACCCAGATTCTCAGATTTTGATGTGTTTTAAGGAATTATGTTTATATGTTAACATCGAAGCCTTACTGATTCTCAACAGCTACGTGTTCTTTTTTGACTTTTAATGCTTATTTCAGCTCCAAAGGGGCATAACTTGCAATCACAAAGACCAAGCAAAGCTGACCGAACTGGGCTACTTTTGGGTGCCTGTGCTACTGCTGTGTTCACATTTTCTGCTATGCCACTAAAATCACAATGGGATGCAGATGATGTATTTTAATATGTGTGGCATCATTAGAAATGTTTCACAACATCTATTGCTGTATTAGTCTGTAATAGTGATGCAGTTAACGAAGAGAATGTTTTTTATGAGCCGCTGTAGAGGTAGCTGCTTTTGTCTGTATCTACACTAACTGTGTAGGCTCCTAGGGACAGGAAATTCCTTTCTTTTTTTCTTTTTAATAGGTCCAAGGTTAAAGACAAGATAAATAGAAAGGTATATCACATATATAACAAAATGGTTCTATACTATCAATAAGAGATTTAGGAAAGCCCTGAAAAGGAAGAAATGTTTTCTCCTTCCTACCACAATGCGCATGTCTGACCTCATGATTGCTGCATATGAGGATGATGTGAAATACATATTCATATGGACCTAAACAGGTAATTCTCTGCTCAGTTCTCCAGGTGAAAAATCTCTAAAAAATGCTATGAATATACAACAGGTAGGCAGAAGTGCCACCTGCACAAGTTCTAATCAAGCACACAAAAACAAGAACAGGCAGCCAGGTCCACGAGGCAATGGTATTTCAAACCAGCTCATACCCACACCACCAGCTCATAATGGTTAGTATTCTAAGACCTTATACAGTTGTGACTCCTCCACAAATAGTTTTCAGAATGTTAATTTATCCTTTGAGTGTGAAACAGAAAAAATAATCACCTCCAGTTTTTAAAATCACCTATATATTTTTTAAACTAAGTAGAAACCTCGTATTTTAGACTTCCAAATACCCTAATATAATGTTGATTGGTTGTGTAGTGTTTTGAGTCACCTTCAACATCAGAAATTTTACAGAAAAGCACCCAAAATTTGGTACAGCTCTTGGTTTGGTACCTTGCTCTGAGAGTGGCGTAATAAATGTCCCATCTAAGCCCTTTATTACTCATCGGAAAATAACAAGTCAGCTCTGAGACTGGGTATTCATCAGGGTGGTTGTGCTCTCTGTGATGCTTGGGTCTGATGAAACCCTTCATGCTGTCATAAATAGCTATATTTATTTTCTCGTGGGGACTTCAGCATTATAAGAACACAGGATACAGTAAGAGAAAAACTCACCTCTCCTATTTGATTTGTTTAGGCTTTGGAGGATTTGAAGGAGTGTGAGGGCTGGTTTTTGCCTTTGCAGCTGCAAAGCTCTGCTCTTTCTTTGGGAAGGCTTTGCTCCTACTGTCACGATATTGAGGCCATAAGAATTACCCTGTTGACTTGGCGTTTACACAGCCCTTTCCTTCAGCCCAATGCCAAGTTTACCTAAGTCTGTGTTCTTCTAGACAGACATTAGTTCTGCTACTACCCACAGGTTCTTCTTGAACTGACAGTTTCCCTGTTGGTCAGGATGCAAAGTATTTGACCTAGCCTGCAGAAAAGAGGAACCTCTTGTCCGTGTTGTATAGAGAATGATACAGTATTTTTTCATATAGACATGAATAGATGGTTTGCTTTATCAATATTCAAAACCACATTTACGTGGCATCTGTGTGTGTGTGAACTACTGAAATAAAAATCAATCAACCAAACCAGCAAACAGAAAAAAGCACTGCTGACAAAGGGGAAAAAAGAAAGCATCAAGCCAATCTGGTTCTCATCTTTGCTGCTCACCTTCCAGTGACAGGGTTCAAAGAGCTCTGCTAGAGAAGAGTCCGTGATTCGTGGGAAGCCAGCAGCCCGTATGCAGCGCGCAGTGAAAGATGGTCTGTAAAGCAATCACTGCCTTTGGGTTAAATCTGTAAATTGGAGAGATGTAAACTCAAGAATCACATTTTTATATAACAAATATTTTTAACTCAGAAATCTGTAGTCATTACACCAAGTTTATGATTTTATAAAACAGTGAGATTTTCCTAATGCTATATCCTTAAATATTACCATTCTTCTCCTCCCCTCCTGCCACTGCCAAAAAATACAGAGATACAAGCAGGCCTTTCTTATAATTTAATTTTTTTTTTTCCCAAACCTCAGCTGGTTCTTCTAAAAAAGATATTGATGTATTTTCCACTTAATGCATTTACGTGTCCAAGTACAGCCCCACCGACTCTAGCAGAGTGTACTGGACCAGCAGATTGACAGTGGTCTTTAGGAAGAGCTGTGTGTCACTCCACATCAGGAAAGACACGTCCTTATTAGTGTTCATCAGTTATTGCTGAAATGAAAACATATATTTGCAACGAAGAAAGCTGCTATTTGAAATAGATGCAATTAAATACAGAAGGATCAGAATCTGGAAAAATGAATTCTTAGTTCAGCTTTGTTATTTCTAAGTTATATGTGTCAACTAATTCTGAGTTGTATAGAAATGAAAAGGAACGTGCAATACTGGAAGTATTTAAGCAGCTTCCTAGTGAAAGATAATTCTGGATGTGTGTCTAATGAATCTTTGTTGTTCTGTTAAATTAAAAGCTAAGTGGCTAACTAAATATTTATAAGCTTCTGAGATGGAAGTGACTCAGGATACGTCTACACTGGAGTGTGCTTCTGAGTTATGACTCATGTATTTGTGGGTGGATTTTAGCTGAACCTGCCTTGAAAATGTGTGATGCTGTACAGCACAGGGCCCCTGTTCTTTACATTCCAAACCCATGCTGAGTGCTGGAGCTGACTGGCCGAAAAGGAAGGTCACTCCAGAGCCTGCAGCATGCTACCATCTGGAGATGGTCTAGGAAACAGCTTCTAACACATTGCTGGGGAATTTGTCTGTCCTCCTTGGATTCCTCTATCAAAGCTCTTTCCTTCCTTCCTTCCTTCCTGCCTGCCCATCAGCATTATAGTTGAGGTACTTGTGATTTGTGTTCTCCTCTCTTCCCCCAAAGCCAGAAGCATTAACCAGGAGTCCAGTGCATAAGCTTCTTGCAAGTGAATGGTTTGTTCAGCAGAACAGACACTTGCTGAGGCTTCCAGTGCCACTTCAGTTTCCATACTGCAGAAGGCAGTGTGACTCTAGAGATAATTTGTGACGTACTTGCCAGTAATTCAACTGCCAGTGTGCAGCCTTGCACTTCTGGCATGTATGAAAGGTGCCAGAGGTGTAAGAACACATCATCTCATGGATCCAGAACAACTGATGCTGAGCCCAAAACAATGAGATTATCACTAGCACAAATGCCCATAAATTGCCAGGAATAAGTGAATATATGGATATAAGAATATATGTACCAGAAAGAGTAGAACACCACCTAACCTGGTATCCTCAGAGGCCAAGAGAGGACACCTAAGGCAGAATATAAGAACAAAGTAAATATCGTAATATATTTTCTTTATCTCCAGGCACCTATTTCCCAGACGACCAAAGGTGATTTTTATATTTAATAACTCGTGATGCACTTTTGTTTCATGAATGCGTCCAGCTGTTTTTCTGAGCAGTTTCCAGCATCCATACTGCCAGATTAGATCACACAGTTAGGGTAAAGAGGAGGAGGGCAAAGTGGCTAACGAAATGCCGTCAGTTTGGCTTCGGTTGAAAAAGGAAACCACTCCACTTGCACGCAATATCCTTCATAACTGTAATTTAAGTGCTCGGGATTCTGAAACCCTGCTCTCATCACAGTGGCAGTTGGCACTTCGTTCTGAAATGCTCCTTTTTGCAGCCTGCCCTACAGTTGAGAGAGACACTAACCTTCCATGCCCTGGTTTTCTTCAGACTCTGCCACTTGCTTCTCTCCTCCTGCTGTACTGATGACTGCAAACAAATCTGTTTCATGTAAGATTCAGTCTTGAGAGGTTCTGTGCTCCATAGTGGTAGGAAGTTCACCTTGCTCTGGAGGACACAATCGCCAGCTCACTTTCCATCCCTTGGTCCTTTCTTATAAATCTGCTTGAAGTGATGGGTCTGCTCCCTGTGCTGCACACCAAGCTGCTGCTGAATGCCCAGCTGTCCTGGAAAGAGCTCCTGCACGTTTGTGTTCCTCAAACTTCAGATGAACTAAAAGTGCCATGGGGGAAAAAAAAATAAATAAAAAAACCAGAGATTACCCAGAAATCCAAGGTGCTTTTCTGGCAGCAAACAGCTTGATGTACTACAGATAATATACCATGCCAAAAAAAAAACCAGAAGCAAAATTAAGAAAATTAAGGTGGATTTATGCATCAGCAGTAGATTCCAAGACACAGAAGGCACAGAAGACACAAGAAAGTAAGACCTTAAAAGAGCCTGAAAGCAGAGAGATGAGGAATGATGATCTGGAATGAGCCCCATCACTACGAGACTGGACTCTTCATAAGGAAGGCCGTGAGCACACAGGAGTGTGGTTCCAAACAGCCTCTCCCATGGAGCAGGGAGATGTTTCACAGCTGAAGTTCAGCTTGTACCTGTGCAGGGAGCAGGGATGGGCTCTGACCTTTGCCATGCTAAAACCCTCACTCCAGGCATTGGATATTATTAGCAAGCTGTAAGTTACAGATGGCTAAAACTCCTTCCACAAGAAAGCCTCCATTTCAGATGTGCTTTTATGTTACTGAAGATTAAGCACATGAAATAACTGCTAAAATGATTGCAAACCTAAAAATGTATTTGTTGAATAAATGCAGCTTGCCTGCTTTTTACAAGGCATTGTTTTATTGTAACCATAAAAACTTTAAGTCCCTATACCTACAATTTTGGCTTTTGAATTAGGCTTTTATAGCTCAATCACTCTGCAGTCAGTCAGCTTAATTTGTAACTTGTATAGATTTTCTGCCCAGCAACAGCAAGAGGAAAACATTCAAAAGAAAAAGATGTCATACCAGGAAAGAAACATAAACACTGGCACAGTGACTCAGGGGCAAATATACGCTGCTGGAAACAATTTTAGGTTTTAATTACTTCAGTTTCAATCTGAGAGGTCCCAAAATCATCAGAACGGGAAGGGTCAACAAGATTTGAAAGGACTGGACATGACAATACAGCACTTGCACGTATGTTTCCATCCCAAATGCCAGGGTGCGGTTTGGAAACATGGAGCCAGAATAAACCATTTATATGCTTCGCTAACTTGAGCGACCTCATAGTGAAAGCATGTGGGATATCTCTGACAAAAGGCCGTTTTACTTTACATAGGTTGCTTTCTGAATCTAAGTGTACAAGACTGTCTGCTGAGCAGTCAGTTTAAACAGGTTAACAACTGACACAGGCCAGCTACATCAAGTGTCTTGAAAACTCAATGTGCTATTTATAAGTATCAAAACGAAACATACAGATTTTCACTGCCAAAGAGCTAGAGCACTTTCATTCGATCAGGATGGGGTAGCTCTTCAGGTACCAAGCGACATCTCCGAGAGCCGATAGGCACCCCAGCTTTGCCCAGCCTGCGGACAACACGGCCAGGTCATGGCAGGATCACTGCCTCCCACCTCGAGTAGGCCCTGACGCGCAGCAAGGCTGCCTGTGAGGGAACCGGCTGGCGAGAGGCCTCCACACCGATTTAGCAGCTGAACTTTAGACGACGGGGCCTGAGCACGGCGGGATGAGGGCTGGGCACAGGAGCAGGAGAAGCCACATCTCCCACGCAAGGAGTTTCTGATTAACCAGCCCGCTGCGGGGTGGGGGCTGTCAGGCCTAACAGGGCCCAGCCTGACCCCTCGGCAGGCAGCGACGCCTCTGAACCTGGGCGGCCCTCAGGAACCAAGACCCAGAGCGGGGATGCTGCGAGTCGGCTTTCCCGCAAAGCCCAGCGCCGCCCGGCCACGGGGCTGAGGCGAGGCGAGGCGCGACCGTTGAAGCCGCCTGAAAACCGCAGGCGGAGAGAGGAACTGTCTGAGAGCTGAGGCCGGCAGGGGAGCTGAAGGGGCGCGGCCTTCCCGCCCCTGCGCTGGTTCCCGCCGCCTCTCGCGAGGCCACCGCCGTGTCCGNGTGGTGCCGGGCGGCCCGCGGGAGCCGGCGGTGAGGGAAGCGTCTTCGTCTCGGCCGTCGCCGGGGCAGCGGGAGTCCCGGAGATGCCGGGGGTGCCGCAGCGGAGCTCGGTAAAAAGCTCGGGCTGGCACCGGGCGACAGGTTTTCCTCAGAATTTTCTAGCAAATTAGTAAATCCGAGTAAATACCGAGAAAAGCTGGAGCTCGCTGCGCGACGGAGGAGCGCAGGTAGGAGCGGTTCGGGAGGGTGCTGCATGCGCTGCCGCCCCGGCCTCTCCGGGGGGCTGAGGGGCAGCCCGGCCCTTAGCCCCGGTGTCCCGCTCATCCGAAAGCCCGGCCGTGCTGTCCTCTTGGGCTCTGCGCCCGCAAAAGTGCTTCGTCTTTCTCGGTGACCAGAGGGCGAGATTTCGAGCTGTTGCCTATTTTTAATCATCGTATTAGACTTAGGGTCTCAGCCGTTACCAGTGTTGAACAATAGCTACCTGTGGTACAGCAACGCGCAGAATACCCAGGCGAGCAGCCCCCTTAGGCTGGAGCCGACACCCAGCGTGGCTCTTCCAGTGATCTGTAAGCAAAAGACGTGGGACAGATGGTATAAGCATCTTAAAAACAAATGTGCCCCAGCCAGGAAATGATGTGGTAAGAAAAGGAAATTTGTTTTCAGAAAAACAAACAAACAAATGTACCTAAAAATAGACCTAATCAGCTTTGAGATCATGTTAAAATGTATAATTATGTGGTGTCACTTAAAGGCAAAGTGAAGGCTCTTCGGTATTTTCACTTACCTGGGAGTCTGGACTTTTCAATGTGTAACTTAAACGCTCTGTAAAACTCCCTGTTAGACGGATGTTTTGGGCATAGTTACACCATCAGTTACTATAATGCCTGTTACCGGTCTGTATTAACACGAAGCCTAAATCGTGTTTGTTGAGGATTTATTGCTCTGCTGTAAATGGAGATAATATTCACGAGATAAATCATCGAGCCATTCAAGAATGTACACTTCATATGTCGTCCTTCTGCTTGGTTGCCCTCTCTCCTTTCTCATCCTTTCCCTTCCTAGCCCACTTTCCCTTCCCTTGAGAAGATGGAGATGTGCCTGCATTTGTAATGGTTCCTTTTTTCCCCCTCTAATTCGAGTTACTGGGGCGGAGGGGGTGTGAAAATGCAAAGAGTAATTAAGCAAACCTTATCAATCACAGGCGTTCAGTGAGTTATTGTAAAACGTTACCGAATTATTCCCTTTCCGTAATCGTTATAGAGTGTCCCTTACTAAGGATGACAACAGCTCACTAAAGCATCCATCAAAACCAAATTAAATGTAATGTCTTGTATACTACCCAAGGCAGTGGTCTTGCAGACACTTAAGCACGTGCTTCATTTCCAGCCTATTAGAAGCAAAAGTATTTCTCCCATTCTTAGTAATTAAATCGATGTCTGGGTGTTAACATTTAAGGTTGAAGACTGTGGCCTAAATGTGTGATATAATTATGCAGATAAATGTGTATCGCCTCTTAGTAGTTTCCCAGCGCATGTTGACAACAATGGGAAGACAAGAGGGCGAACAAAGAATGCTGCTGAATGCCCAAAGGGTGTTCTTAATTGGTCAGGGAATAACAACACACTTTTTCTTGTGTGTGTGTGTTAAGCTTTTTGAACTTTATTAGCATAGTTACAATATGATTATCATGCAAATTTCTTCTTTTAAAATGAAGTATGGGATTTCTATCTGTAGGTGTTTCAAGTGCTTTAGAAGCCTGTACTTATTTTAGGGTGATGTGTACCCCCTAATAAAGAGACTGTTTATCATACTGTTTGCAAGTCTGACGTTTGACTACCCCGTTTTCATGAAGTAGAGCTGTATTTCTTGGAAGGAGTAAGGTTCTTAGAAGGAGACCATGTCTGTAGCTTGGAGGAGGCTAATGTAATTATGAGTCCAATTACAAATGCTATGAGTACAGAACTTGGTTCTGGATAATTTTTGTAGGATTTTATGTCTGCCACTAAGATTGGAATTGTGCTAGTTAGGTCAGCTAGCTCCAGAGGAGAGGAGATGTGAAAAAAGTCTCAATGAAATAGTTCAGACTTCCTTCGAGGCTACTGTTTGTGTTTTCCCTCGGAAGTGGTATCGGGGAGGGTGTTTTATGGAATGCATTTTCATAAAAAAGCCACACTACCTGGTCTGTATGGCACAGCTAAGACTCTTCCTCTGGCAACAAGCTGAAAGGTATGGAAGTTGCAGAAATCTTAACTTCCAAAGTTTGAATAAAGACGTTTTAGAGGTTAGACTTGATGATCTTATAGGTCTTTTCCAACCATAGCACTTCTGTGATTCTATGAAGTTTTCAAAGTGTCATTCCTGACAGTAGTTTACCCATAACTAACATGGAGATTACTTCAGACAGGCAGTAGGGGAAAGAGACCGGGCTGTAGGATGCAGGTTGCTCGAGCCAGTGGGCTTCCACATGATTCAGATTTCTGAAGTCAAGAATGCTTGCTGGATAGAAAGGGCTTATGAAAAGAAAAACAACATATGCTGTCTAGTGGCTCGGTTAATATTTTTTTCTTTAGACAGATATGTCTCAAAAGACAGGAGATGTCTTTGAATGCCTGTTACTCCAGCAACCTGATCAAAGCTATTTTATTTCCTGGAAAAAAAACCAAAACCCAGAACGTTTGCAAACGTATCCTGAAATATTCACTTAAGCAGAAAATCTTCAGAGCTGGTTACTTCGACGAGCATTCAGCTGGGTAACACGTGGCACTTTGTTGGCAGGTCTGCAATTTGCCTGTTAAGTAGGCATTAAGTTTTAATTACATTGGCCGGATTCCATCGCGCACGGTTTTATTCTGCCCCATGTGAAGTTTTGTTTATCTTCGCCTTGGGATTAATAGCACTTGCACAGCACCTCAGTGCTGCATCCTCTACTCAGGAAATGTTCCTGTATTTAAATACTGCTCTTATGACTAGAGAAAGCAATTCTGAGGCAAATGTCTTGCTGCAAATTGATGGCTGAGGTGGCATCGATGCCATGTGTGGGTCATTAATGGCACACACCTCCTTTGTTCCTTTTTTTTCCTCTTTTGAATCATTGGATTCAAGCTTTGAGATTCTCCTGATGAAGGACAGCTACTGTTCAGTATTCACTGTTGTAGCCCACAGTTCTGTCGTGTCTTGATTTGGGCTCTACGGGAAGGAAAATGGGCAACAGCTGCATTGCTGCTTCCCATGCTACAGTGTTTTTGTGAATGAGTATGGAAAGGATCTTCAGAACGACAATGCAGTGGTTTTCCAGTAACGCAGATTTTAATCCAGTTTGACCGTTTGTCTTTATTGTCTCATAAACTCTAGTAGATGAGTGGGATGGTAACAAAAGAGAATGGCTAAATCACTTCTTCAAAAGTGAGAGGTATCAGGGGATAGAGGAGGAAGAAACAAAGATTGAGGAGGGGGGGAAATGCAGAAGACCAGGAATTAAAAGTAGCAGCCCCACTCGTCAATAAAACAAGAATCGCTGTCTGGGTTAGATTTTTGGAAGTGGGAAGGGAAAAAATTGAAACGCCTGGCCTACGGTTAGAAGAGGACTGAAGCTGGCATGTTTTGCATTTGAAGTACTGTATATCATCACTCTTTTGGCATGTGTTTTAGAACTCTATGTTTACAGCTTTTGTGCAAAAACATTAGTGATGCCTGATAAGACAGAAGAAAGAAAACATTTGTTATTTTTCTAGGATATGTATAGGATGAAAAATAATACCTGTTAATCTTTTTCTGTAAAGAAAAGTTAATGTCTTGTGGCTAGCAGGCGGCCATGGTAATCCAGAAGAACTGGTTTCTCTGCATGGTTCTGCCACAGTTTCTTTTAAGAGACCTCAGGCAATCCACTGGTCACCAGTGCAAGAGTTGGACAATTTTAGGTTTATTAACAGATGGAGTCCTAAGAGCAAATCCTAAGACCCTAATGTGTTTATTTCCTCCCTACCCACTCCTACCCAATCCTCCTAATTTGTGTGCTTTTTCTTTGTCCTACTGCACAGCAGGATGGATGATGAATACCTGCTCTCCTGCCACAGAACATTTCTGTCTAAGGTCCTGAGAGTCAACAGGGAAAGGAAACAGATAATCTTGTGATTCGGCCCAGGCTTTGATGTGCTCAGACCACCTTCAGCGAAGACAGCGCTAATGCACTTGTAGCATCCTTCTAACGTGAGGAGGGGTGTGAGGAACGGAACAGGGGTGGACATAATGTCATTTTTGACATAGCCGCTCAGCTTGAAAAACAGGCTGCAGATGACAGATGTGCTTAAATTTCCTCTTTTCCTTATCTGCAAACTGTATAAACTGTTGGGCTTCAGAAGTCTTCCATGAGGGACAGCCTTCTGAAAACCAAAAGTTCTTGGATATAGGAGCAAAGAAATAAGCTAGATATTCATTTTATTGAAATCAAAGACAGTTGATGAGTCCTTCAAAACAGAGGAGCATAAATCCTTGTGATGCGTTTGTACGTGAAATAACTTGTCTTGTTAGTGGCAGTCATTATTTACTCTGTTCTGATTTTCCAGGAACTTTGTTGACATTATGCTGTTGCAAAGGAAGTCCTCCTGTCTTGGGTGGTGCCTGTCTTCTCACAACTGGGGTGCAAAGGGGAAAAAAATAATGAGTGAAATTTCAAATCACAAATACGCTCTGGCCTTTTGACATCTATTGAGTGGTTTCAAGAAGTACGAGAACCTGAATAAGTCATACTCGGGTAGAGATGAGAGGGAGGAGGAAGATCACGGACGTGCTGGTTTTAATAGCTCAGTCCAGATGTTTTTATTTTTAATATGTACAGGCCTGTTTTCTGCTGCAGTCCCAGCTGGAGGTTGAATTAACTGGGAACTAGATCGCTGTATTGAAGGAAATTCAGAATGCAGTGTGCTGTACTTTGATTTGGGAGATAATAGTAACAAGTGAATTTGATTCGCCTTTTCCTTTCACTTCAGTGGGTCTGGAAGGTCCCTGAGCTTGAAAATCTCGGCATTGTTTTATGAATTCATGTAAGGCAGAATTTCCATAGGAATGCTTGAGAATTATTCTTAAGAATTTGAAAATGTAAGTTCATTTCTAGTAAGTAGGTAGACTGAACACTGGGGTTTTTTCTGTCTTCCTGTAGCTGGAGTTCTTCTATCTAGATAAATACGAATTTGCGTTTGATTCTTAATTTAATTGCATTCGTCTACAGTTTGTAAATTATCAGAGATCGTAAATGTCTACATTTTTACATGCTGTCTACTAACCATACGCATTTCTCGATATATAAAATTAAAGTGGATGCAAGGCTCTAAAGCAAAATGTAGAGCAGAAATATTTGGAAGCTTGACACTCCTATTTTTTATTGATTGTGAACAGTTTAATCAGGATTTTAATTGAGAAGACATTTTACAACATTCCAGACGTATATTGTCGAAGATGTTTCTTGAATCTTTCTTTCCTATAGAAGCAGACTTGAAATATCAACGTTTTCATTGACTTTTTAAGGCTGTGTCATCTGTTTTAAAGCTTGGTAATTTATTGAGAACTACCCCTTGGTCTATTTGTATAACCTTTTTCTAAATATATAAGGAGGCTTAAAATGCCTGTGGTTTGGCTATTCTTGTAGCTGAACATAAAGATCAGTTGAACTGCATCTTTAAAAAGTTCTGCTTAGGATCCTGAAATTTTCAATGCTTTTGTTGCTTCACTTTATGATGACATGTAATATTACTTTCTGTCAGTCACCTGTTTTAATATTTTAAAAGAAGCCTGGCTCTGCAAAGAGAGAGATGAAAATAGCATGAAAAATGAGGATTAAATTGCAGGGGAAACTTTCTTAGAATTAGTTCGGTTAAACTGTGTCCATCCAGCTTCCAGGGAAGTTTTTTTTTTGGTTTGGGATATTATGATGCTATCCCACAGAAAGGACAAAGCAATAGATAGTAAGGAGCAATAAAAAAAGCCCCAAACATCTCCTGGTGCCGGTCACTGCCTGTGTAGCGCATCACATGACCTAGCAGAATCCTAAATATTTTAGGAAGAAAACAAACCCAAGAACCCTAGCAGAGGAATCAACATTGCTGTGAATATCTGTAACTTCTCTGACTGTTTTATGGTCTGTGCTGTGCAGAAGAACATTTGCCCTGTGAATTGTTGTTCCAAGTTTAATTTGCTGGTAGGAAATAGTAGAAAAGCAGTATTTTGAACGGTAGTTGCTGCCACAGTCATCAGTCTCCATGGCACCTCAGCATGTGTGCCACACGGGACCGAGGGGACACGTTTGCTTATTTTCTTTAAATGCCTTGTAACTCATTTTGTTGCTGTTAAACAAATTTGATTTGGTACCAAACTTGGTGGCATCATCAGTGATGTAGTTGCTGGTGCGACTGTACCATATACAGGGACATCAAACCTGTGAATTATGTGCAGAAATGCACTGCCAGTTAGTGAGCAGTTTTCCATGAGTTACTGGATGTTTTAGACAGACTTCTAAAATTTAAAAAGGAAAAAAAAAAAAAGATCGAACAAGGGGAAGGAGTTAATGTAACCTAGATGAGGACTGTGGGGATCATCTGGCTTCATTTGGGCACCTGTTTTTGAAACTAACTGGTGAATGTGAGAGCATATTCCTGCATACATATGAAGAATTTCGACTTAACAAAAAAATAATCTCAGAACTAACAGTGCAGAGGCTTTTCGTCATTTGGATCTCTTATGTCTATTATTCTCTCTAAATTGTCCTCAAGAAAAGCAACAATCTGCTCTAGAGGGATAATTCATTAACCAGTTGATTTTGAAAGTTAGCTGTGCAAACTGTTGAAAATTAACAACTCTCACCATCTGAAGATTTTATTCTGGCATAACAACATCTATTTGACCTTGTGTTTCCACTTAGGCTTCTTTCTATACTACGATTATGTGTCTTAAAAGTGGTTGTATATGTTTATTTACCTTTGGAGACAGTATGTCTTTAAACGGAATCTTGGAATTCTCTATTCCTGTAAATCACCAATCTGGTTTGTGGCATCTGTAATCTGTTTTTTTTGCCTTGTGAGAAGAATAGGTACAGGAAAGGTGCTGCTGGTCTGAAAAAGATGTCCTGGTTGTTTTCCTGTTACTTATCTGTGAGTAGCAGGGGGATTTGGAGAATTAAGCCCTAATGATTAAAAGAAAGGAATTTTGAGGAAGTTTGCATGAGTCAGTGTAATTTGTGTTTGTTTCAGAGAGGGTTTTGTGAATCAGGAACATTTGGAAGGTTTTCTTTTCCAGCTTACAAATATTAGGTCTTAATTTTACATCCCTGAAAATGCCCATCTCCATCCTTCTGTCTTACACATCTTTGAATTCAGCTACCTCTCTGCAAGCTGGTAAATGTATGGAATTTATGAATGTGTGCAGCAGACCAAGGGCTCCCTTCTCGTAAAACACGAGATTTGACATCCATGTGCTTCATCCTGCTAGTTTAGAGACTAGTTCCTAGTCTCTAAATTGGAAGAATCTCCTCAGTGGCACTCTGAAGTTTAAGGCATTTTGTAGTCAGGCAGTGGTACTGGAATTTTCTAGGTGGATCTTTCAACTTCTTTCCAACATGGTTTTCTCCTCTCTCACTTGAAATTCAGGCTGCTTTGTATTCTGTCCGCACGGCTGCATTGCTGTCATTTCATACGTGCTCATTCCTCGCCGTTGTTTTCCTTTGCTCTCAGCTGCACAACTGGTTTCATCCAAGCTTGTCTGCCTTAAGCAGCTTTTCATGTGCCCAGTGCTTTCCTCTTAGTTCTTCCTTTAGTTTGCTCTTTTTACAGAGCTGTTAAAGGAGCTCGTAGTTACTTTCAGATCATTTAACTTCAGAATTCCTGCATTTTTGCTTGATATAAACAAAAGGTTCATGGGAAAAGTGACCTATTTTCACATCGTTTACATTTTGAGGTTTATATATCGCCATACAATAATGAGGACTTTGCAGTATCTGGTTTTTGAGCCTAAATGAGTGATTTTCATATATGTTTAAAACTGTATTAATTTTGCATTTTTACTCTTGTAGGAGGTCGGTGAGCCATTCAAAGAGGAGAAGGCAGTTGCTAAATATTTGCGTTTCAACTGTCCAACAAAATCCACCAACATGATGGGCCACCGAGTTGACTATTTTATTGGTAGGGTCACTTTTAACCAGAGTTTCTTCTAACATTTTACGTGGCGGGTGGGGGAGGGAGCAGCGGCTGTTTTCTTTTTATTATCAGTGCTTTATCTAATAAATACTGATTAAAGGTAGATTTTGAAAATGTATCTAGGTATTAGACAGCCATAAAATTAATTTTATCAGCTTGAAGTAAACAGAATAAACTTTTCTCCGTGATTTAAAGGTGTATAGTTGTCAAGAGTATTGTATTTCAGAACAGTAGCTATTCTTAAAGATTGTGAGGATGGGAACATACCAGAACTGACTGAGAATGTTAAATGTTAAAATAAAGGTCGTTAATTTTAATACATTTTTAATTCCATCTTTCCCTCTAGCCTCAAAAGCTGTGGATTGCCTCCTGGATTCTAAATGGGCAAAGGCAAAGAAAGGGGAAGAGGCCTTATTTACAACTCGAGAGTCTGTCGTCGATTACTGCAACAGGTACGACCTAGCCTAATTCATCAGGTTTTTTAATCAGTATGGTTGTCACGATGTCTTAGTTATTTAGGAACCAATTTTATAGTTATTTTAAGTTAGTAGGGTCACAGCTCTCATATCTCTCCTTCCCATTGCCGTTATCTGCTATCAGCAGCAGAAACTGGACTTGGAGATGCAATTTATGCCTCTCGAATGGTAGGTGTCTGCTGCAGAGGGCTTTGGTTAGACGAATCTGACTACACCTTATTTGAGACGGATGCAGGTTAAGGGGACTTGCCTACACTTGGACAGCTCTGCAAAAGTGACTTAGAAATAAAAAAATGTGGCTAATATTTAGTCTTTTTTTTCTGGCCTCTTTCAGATAGCCATCCAGCAAGATGAGATTCTTGCCCCAGTTGTGGGGCTCAGGCGGGGCTGAGTCTATGTTTGAACTTTAATCCTTTCGTAGATTTCTTCAAGGAAGTTTAGAAAAACAAACATTATTTTAATGCAAACAGAAAAATAAATTTCCCCTTCCAGAGTCTTTGGACTGATGTGGGAGTCTGTGTGTTTGCTCTTCAGTTACCAGAGCATCGGATGAGGCAACAGTTGGTTAAGTCGTAAAGAATGCCTGTGCAGTGTGCAGAGACAGTCGGTTCAACCCTCCCTTCTCTGGCACTGGTTTTCATCACCAGTATAATTTTGTGCCCTGATGATCCATTTGGCACCACACAGTGTCTGCAGTTTGATGTCTCTTGCTCATTTCTCTATTGCTAATAATGCTAAAGCCACCTTTGGTCACTCGAAGCGGTTTTTGGCGTTTTAAACGTTAGGGCTGTCTGCTTCCTTTGCCTTTTGGAAAGGATGGAGGAATATCTGAATACAAAAATAATCCCATCAATATTAGAGGCTATTTAGGCTTTTATTCATATTAAAAACAAGTACCTTAACTCTCTTGGTGTGGCTATTGCTTGTTTTACCTGCCCTATCAAACAAAACCCAAATATTAAACCTCGATCCTTCATCCTGTGTCAACTGCATATTTAAAATGAGTTACTAACTGAATTCATGGTGCTGTTCTACTATGTCAGGTCCCCTGGTACACTTACATATTGATCTAAGTTCCATAAGTTTTCTTTTGAGGAGTTTGTTCACAAATAAGCTACATCACTAGTGCTTTGTTCAGCAGATCTGCCGAGAGTTAACAGGTCAGGAATCAGCAAGCAGTCCAGACCACATTAGTTATGGCGAGGTCTGTCCCACATCAGGACGTGGCTGTTGGCCACACTGATACTCTGAACCAGTAGGTCTTGCACTGTCCATCTTTCTGGGTTCTGTCAGAGGCAGAGGTAGCTCCTGCAGGTGAAGGAGCTGGCCTGCATACCTCTTTACAGACCTGAAAAAACTCTGCTTGAGAGTCAGCACGTGCTTCAGTTTCATTGATAGAATGACCTCTCTCTCCTTAGCAAGGATTGCTGATTTACCAAGCAGTCCAGCATAAGGATTTGATCTGCAGCGAGAGATGAAAGAAATCAAGGACAAATCAAACAGATTTGATGCACAGGATCAGGATTTTCAGTGTGAGCATGTTCTTGGATTCCACACGCCATGGCTTCCTCTCAGCCTAAGGAGCAGTGTTCTGTACTGCTCTTCCTGTTCTGAATGTGGCTACCAGCCTTTCAAGGATGTTACATGTTGGTGACAGCCTTAACATTACCAAATGCAGCTTCCTAGTGCCCCACTGGCCATAGATAAACTTGCTGTAAGGTATTTTTGTAGCTGGCATGAATGGAATGCCTGCTTATGTACCACAGTTTCTCCAGGGTGATGGTATTCAATGTGCACCACTCACCAAGGAACTCGGTAAGTCATATGTCCAGTTCCTTGTTTTTGCTAAGAAATACATTGATGTGAACTTGAAAATAACTATTGGATGGTGTTGCATTACTGGGAAGGATAATTAAATTGACCTGGTGGCTTTCTCCATCCTCCAGCTTGAGTATTCATTTACATCTATGCCAAACGTTGCCACAGCAAAGGATGGGTTTTACCCGCTTTTGAACAGATGAATTAAAAAAGCAAAAGAAGCAGCAAGACACAGGATAACTAGGTCTGGTGTATTTAGTTGTAACTAGAGCAGGTGGTGGTGACCTCTGCCTTTCAGTCATGCTATTTGTGATAAATTAGATAGATAATCTAGAATGGTATCTAATAACATAATTGAGTGTAAACGTTATTATCACAACCGCACTTAAATGTCTCATTTATCTTCTTTAAGACTCCTGAAAAAACAGTTCTTTCATCGAGCGTTAAAGGTGATGAAAATGAAACCTGACAAGGATATAAAGAAAGAAAAGGAAAAAGGAAAGGCCGAGAGTGGGAAGGAAGAGGAGAAAAAAAGCAAGAAGGAAAGTGGCAAAGAGGAGAAAACTAAGAAGGAGAAAGAAAAGGAAAAGAAAAAGGATGGTGAAAAAGAGGAGTGTAAGAAGGTAAGTAGAGAAGAGAGGAACCTCTAGCAGAGACTCCATTAACTGATTGTTCAGATTACACTGGCTTTAAAATACAGTTGGTTGTTCTAAAATGTGACATGCCTTTTTTGCAAAGAGGCTTCAGCTGGGCCTTTGTGTACCTCACTGTCTTCTAACATGGACTGAGTTAATCAAAAACTACTTCTCTTGAGCTGCAGCGAGCAGCAATGCTTCCTGCAAGTGTCCGTTAGCATAGAGTGACACATAGGCACGGGACCTCATAGCTGAGAACAGTGCAGCTGCATGTGTGAAATCAAACCAATTTTGCACTGTTTAGTAATGACATTTCAAACCTTTTTATGTTTGGTGCGTGTCAGTAGCTCTGTAACGGTGGGCTGGTTTTGTGTATGCCAGCCCCATTACTAGTCTGCATCGTGCCTGGTTTTCACAGGCTTCGGATTTACTTTCAACCTTTTCATGAGTTTTTTCATGTTTTCATTCCTGATTTATTTTATTAGAAGAACAGAATCCCTAAATTAAAATGTTAGGAAGCAGCAGAAGAAACTGGAGGAGGGGATGTGTTTTTTCTTCTCTATACAGTAGTATGAATCCAGGGAGAGTTAGCAGGATAGTGCTCAAAAGTTACTCTGTCGTGGTTTATACCCAGCTGGCAGCCAAATGTTGCGCAGCTCCTCACTCACCTTCCCCTGCCCCAGGGAACGGGGAGAGAACTGGAGAGGTAGAGGGAAGGAGACTCATAGGTTGAAATAAAACAATTTAGCAATTGAAATAAAAGATAATAATAATAATAGTAATAATAGAATATACAAAGGAGAGATGCACAATGCAGTTGCTCACCACCTGCTGACTGAGGCCCAGCCTGTTCCTGGCTAGCGATCGATCCCGCAGGAGAAAATCCTGAAACCACAGTCCTGGAAGAGAGGGATTCCAGCTTCCCAGCCAACCCTCATCTATATGCTGAGCACGACGTTGTATGATGTGGAATATTCCGTTGGCCAGTTCTGGGTCTGTGGCTCTGGCCATACGCCCTCCCAGCTTCTGGGGCACCTGCACACAAGCAAGACAGGGAAACTGAAAAGTCCTTTATTTATAAGCAACAACTAAAAGCATCAGTATATTACCAGCATTCTTCTCATACCAAACCCTATACTGAACCCAAACCATAGCACTATTCTAGCTACCGAGAAGAAAAATTAGCACTTGAAACCAGGAGAATTCCCATTCAGACGCTCCTAAGTGAAAAAACAGCACATTCGAGAGGTGTAGTCTTTGTGCACCAAGATCTAGATCTCAGAAGAAAGCTACACAGCTAAGAAAAGAATTCTAATCCAACCAAATGCTGCTGTCAGTCTAAAGACAGAAGCCAGTCCAAGATTACCTAATATTGAGGTACTTTAAAATGCTGATTATCAAAGTTGCAAACTGCTCAAATTCTCTGTCATCTGGAGAGTTACATTATTAAATGTAATGTTAATTTTTAAACTAATCATTAATTATTGAACTGATATTTTAGTGCGTTATATAAGACAGCAGGTAGTAACTTGAACAGCACCACAGGACAAAACTTAGACAGTTAATTTCAAGCAAAGAAAAAAGCAAAGAGAAGGAAACAGGAGACACCGAAGAGGAAGCACAAGATCCAGAAGGGACTGAGGAGTATAGAGAATAACTGGGCAGAAACTGATTCTGAGAGGACGCCCCTGTGGTAAATACAGCACCAAGGTACCAAATAATTCTAATGAAGTTAGTGATTAGATAAGTGTTACACTCTGTTCTTGATCTTTGTGCCAACTGTTAACATCAGCAGAGCTTTGCTGGGCATTTGAAGACATCATGTAATAAAGTCATAGTCTAGTCCTTAGACACTAACTAAAAATAGAATGTCTCTTTCCTTCCAATTCTCCTTTATTTTTGAGGTACCCAGTTGGTAATAAATGAGAACAGGAGCGATCTTTACTAATTAAAAAAAAAAAAAAGCATGAACATTATTCTGAGTTTGCAAAAAAACTACCAGACTCAATATATTAAAATACTAAAAATTCAAACCTCTTACTTTTAAAAAATACATATTATTTTTGTTTGTCCTCAGGATGAGACACCAGGAACACCCAAGAAAAAGGAAACTAAGAGGAAATTTAAACTTGAGCCACACGAAGACCAAGTTTTCTTGGATGGAAATGAGGTAAGATTGATGGGTGCTTTCTAACTTGGTGTCATTGTGCTATTGTCAAATAATAGGTTAATTTACTGGATTTCTGCAGACTCTTCCTTGCCATGGTGAAATAAAAATCAATGCCGCTGTGATGGCTGATCTGGAAGCATCACATTTTGAGATATTTGCAAGGACATTAGAGTGAGATGAACATAGGAGAGGAAGTTAAAAAGTCTAAACCAAAACGGAATTGCCAGTCATGTTAGCGGCCATGGGGTGAGACGTTTGTCCTTGAGGTGCAGTGAGGTGTCGGAGCAGGCTGCCCAGAGCTGTTTGAGACCGGACTGGGTAAAGCCCCAGTAACCTGGGCCGGCTTCACAGCTGACACTGCTCTGGACAGGAGGGTGAACTAGAGACTCCTGAGGGTCTCTTCCAACCCAGATTACCCTGTGGCCATTGTCATGCTGAAATATTTCTAAACAAAACACGTCTTTTAGAATACGATGTTCTATCACGGGAGGGGAAATCAAAAATATCTGCAACCCTGGGGCTGCCTGACTTTGCGGTCTGAGCAGTTGGGTGATGCTGAGGCATTCCTGAATTCTCATCCTGGCTTTACTACCAGAATTGTGGTCTTAAATGCTTCTCTTTGCTTTCCTGAAAGACGAGGAATTTAGTTCTTCAACAACTCTGTAATGTAGAGAGTCATATTTGTGCTCAGTCAGTTCTCTTATAACCTGCTTTGCTTTGTTGCATCTCACCTCGTGTAGGATCACCCCCCCTCTCTGATCCTCCCTGTTGTGTATACACGGAGTAACCAGGAGAGCGTTTGGGGTTGGAAGGGAGGCTGCAGTCCTGCCTCTGCAGTAACGCGCTGTTAACTTCTTCTCTTAACATCAGTTACTTTTTGTTTATTAATGAGCTGATACTTTTTAGGAACTGCAGCTCCCAAGAGCTTTTTGTAAGTAGTAGCTAATTTAGAGCCAATCTTTGTGTATTTACCTCAGAGCTGTTTTTTCCCTTTTCTTCACTATTTTGCACTTCTAAATACTGAGTATCACATATAGTCATTCTACCCAGTCACCAGCCATGATCCCCAGTTGGTTTGGGATCACAGAACACTTGACTGGCAGCAGAGCTACACCTGCATGCAGTCAACTTTCACATCCTCTGAGAAGTAGTATATTCAATACTTGTTACATCACACCGAAAAAAACATATGACTGCCTCTCCGGCATCCTCCTGGTACTTGGTATTCACACGTCTGCTGTGCTGGTTTCTAGTAATCAGCAGCTTCTTTTCAGAGTTAATAGCTAAAATTCAAACTTTTCAGTTTGGTAAGAAAAAATAATCCTATTTTTTCTAGTTCAGAACATCCTGCACTTCACCAAGAAGTTTCATTTAATGAGGCTGAGCAAATCTATTCAAATGGATCTACATATTCTCGCACAAACATTTGGTACCGCGTGTTGCAACTGTAGACATTTAGATAACAGCGCTCTGTGGAACGGAGGGTACAATTAAACTTATCTGAGGGCATCGCATGGGACGTAAGCTCAACTGAGCATTGCAGCTGCTTGCTTTGTTCCATATGTTCAGTTTGGTTTTTTTCTAAGGGAATCTCTTCAAAGCTAGCAGTAGTTTTTATTTGCACTTGGTGGACCTGAGAAACTTATTTTTTTACAGATTGCTGAACAGCATTATTGAATAAAGACAGATAAAACCAAACGTTGATTCAGCGATATTTCTGGATCTTTCATTTTACCATCGGTTTTACTGTCTGATTGTTTTCTCCAGGATTTTATGTCCCCTGTAAGTTATTCTGACTACAGCTTCTTTCATGAAGTAATTCTCCGAGATCCAGTCTGAGATTTCCACCCTTGCCCTGGTACGGTACTGACCACAGGGCGCTTTGTTCAGCACCGCATGTTCTGGCGTGGCAGTGAGCGTGCAGAGGGGGGATGAAAGGAAATTGTTTAGCAAAGAGCTTGTTTTCCAAGTGTAAACCAGATTATTTCTGTTTTAGGTGTATGTGTGGATCTATGACCCTGTTCACTTTAAAACTTTTGCCATGGGACTTGTACTTGGTAAGTGAGCGTAGATATTGGTGAGCACGTCGTAAATGTAGGCACAGTAACCACAGGCCTGACTGACCTTGGGGAGATTTGTCTTTTTCCTGCACAAAGTTTTGTTCTTCATGTTCAGTATGATTTAGTACCAGTCATTTTGATCTCAGGGTAGAGGAAGGGGCTACATGTGGTAAAAAGCAAAAGCTGAAACACACTCTAGCAAACGTCTGAACTTGCAGCAGTTTGCTAGCATTTTATTTCTGGTGCTTCAAGCAAATGAGTAATTTGTCCAATAGGCAAATGTGGGTTATATAAAAATGTGACATGTTAAAGGAATTATTTTAAACTATGAATGACACTTTTCTGACCCAAGAACTTTTATTTGTGTAGGATAAGCCGAATCAGCTAATTTATTTTTTTTTTTAATCTAAATTAGTATTGATGTTAACTGACATCAGCGAGGTACAGATGATTGCACTGCTGCTCTAACATCCTTGACCTGTACCTTCCAGCTTCCTCCCCTTTCCTGAGAACCTGTGTCATCCCCTGGGGCCACATTCAGACCTTTGACCAGTCCTTGTGGCCACCACAATCTCCACTCAGCTCCCTGCTCATCTACTTGCTCGTACCCTCTCCTCAGAGGTGCCGTTTGCTCATGTAGGAGTAGTGAATGTAGACAAGGTTTCAGTCAAGGCCTGAAATACCATCAGTAACTCCCACTATGCTAAGCTAATACCTTAAATAAATAGTAACCCTGGAACCTTTATACACAAACCAGGAAAAGCTAACTTTGCTTTCTTGCTTTTCTCTTGATCTGTCTGTAGTGATTGCTGTTATAGCTGCAACTCTGTTCCCGCTCTGGCCAGCAGAGATGCGTGTTGGTGTTTATTACCTCAGCGTAGGCGCAGGCTGTTTTGTCGCCAGCATTCTCCTTCTTGCCGTCGGTAAGTGTCGGTCCTCTTCACTTCATCAGCAGCTAAGGTCTAAAAGGGTGGACACACAGCCTGCTTCTGAACAAGGTCCGAGCCGTGTGACCGTCTCCCTTCCCAGTACGTTGTCAGCCTAGCCAGCCTGCCTGCCTGTAGGTATTTCCCTCCTGGCCACCGGGTGTCAGAGTTGTGCCACAGAAAGCAAGACAGCGCAGACGGCTCAAGCTGGCGTCACCTCTTCGCGTTTCCTGTAGAGTGATTTGTTTACTGCCTCTGTTGGAAAAAAAGGATACGTGGTTAATAGGGTGGGGAAGACGTGGTACGAACAAACTATCCCACAGTGCTCTTTAATAATGAGAGGTTATCCCCCAGGGTCACCCCTGCCCCTGGCTTGGGGTGGGTGTTAGAAGTAGACATAGAACCATAGAAAGATTTGGGTCGGAAGGGATCTTTCAAGGCCATGTAGTCCAACCCCAGTGCAGGGAGCAGGGACATCTACAACTGGAGCAGGCTGCTCAGAGTCCTGTGCAACCTGACGTAGAACGTTGCCAGGGATGAGGCATTGATCACCTCCCTGGGCAACCTGGGCCAGTGTTTCGCCCATCAACCAAGAACTGCCAATTAGGTTCTAAGGCTGTTACCAGAAAGGCTGAGCTTTAGAAATACTCCAAGGAAAAGAGGCCAGAAAACCCTATTTCCAAATACATAAAGTCTCTGGAATAAGAGTAGGCCTTCAGAAGACTACTTCACATTACTCTTACACCATAGTTGTACAGTGTGAATGTTTAGAATAAAAAAAAGGCCCACAAAATTTCCCATTTTCTCTTTTACACAGCTCGCTGCATCCTCTTCCTTATCATCTGGCTCATCACTGGAGGAAGGCATCACTTCTGGTTCCTGCCAAATCTGACAGCAGACGTGGGATTCATTGACTCCTTCAGGCCCCTGTACACACACGAATACAAAGGACCAAAAGCAGACTTAAAGAAAGAGGAAAAATCAGAATCCAAAAAGCAGCAAAAATACGACAGCGAGGAGAAATCAGACAGCGAGAAGAAGGAAGAAGAGGATGGGAAAACAGAAGCAACGAGGAACTCGGGAACAGACGGCTCGGGAGGAGAGCGACATTCAGACACTGACAGTGACAGGCGTGAAGACGACAGGTCCCAGCACAGTAGTGGAAATGGAAACGACTTTGAAATGATCACAAAAGAGGAACTGGAACAGCAAACAGATGAAGGCGATTGTGAAGAGGAAGAGGAGGAAGATACCGAAAGTAGGCCTTCACATGAAAAATCATAACTCACTGTGGTTTTGGGACTAAGTCTGTGCAGATGGTTGGATTTTCTTTGTTGGCTGATCACCAAAACATAGACCATACAGTAGCATCTTTGTTTGCTGAAATATACGTGTTACCAAACAGTTTTATATCTAGCTCCTTCATTTTTTAACCATTAACTTGATTACTTGGTACTATGTTAATCATTAATATCCATTGACGGAAGTTTTATCAATCTGACAAGTTTTCTATTGATTGATAGGTTGCCCAGATCGTCCTCAAACATACTGAAAAACATAGTTTTCTGGTACTTGCATAACTGGTCAATTAGTTTAGCTTCTCAAACTTGCTTTTGTAAACCAGGTAAAAGTTGAATGACCAAATCTCAGATTATTCCTAGTTATACTCATTTGATAGCTAGTTAGGTAAAGCCCTTCTTAGCCCACAGCTTTCTTGATATTTTCTTGATTTTGTTTTCAGAAGATTGTGAAAACTTTCCTAAGAAAACTAGTTTTAGCAGAAGTATTTTGCTGAAAATATAAAAAGCTGGTAGTGCTGAATTTGGCTCCAGTGTTCTCTGCTTCTCCAGACTGTGTGCCAGCAACTGAGGAAATCCAAACTGGTTTTGTACATCTGGTTCAGAGAAAGATGTCATCTCCAGCAGGGGAAGGAAGCAGCACGGTTTGGAAATATTACAGCTGTGTTCTTTCTCCTGCTCCATCATAATTAAAAAAAAAAAATGTATTCTGTACATAATTTACAAATAAAGCAAGCCACTTACTTTAACTGCTACTTATTATTTAGAGATTTGATCCAGCATTCAGTTTGTATTATTAAAGCCATTTTGTGGTGTATCTATCGGAGAAATGCAAGTCAAGAGGACCTCACAAAATATTTGTGTATGATTGGTAGCTGTTCCACAAGAGCTTTAGTTTTGTGCCAACATTCCATGTATTTGAGTATGAGTAAATTGATCTTTATTAAATGAAAGCAAACAACACAGCTGTATGTATGCCTTAATGTTAAAACTTTCTGTCTTCTGGAACTGGAATACTTTTTAAACTGAAGAGGCAGGAGAACATTCATCTGTTCAGAAATATTGGTAACTCAAAGCTAATAATGAAAGTGACCATTAATAATTTGTTTATAAATATCTTGGAGTAGTTTGTGCAGTTTCTCTTGTGCTTTCCTGTCTGCTGGAGGTTTGGAGGACGGATGGTCTGTTTCAGTTAAGTAAGCACCGAAGAAGTTAAAACTTGGGGTTATTCCTCTAGATGACTTTACCAGTAACTGTAGATTTGGTGGTCTCCTGAACTCACTCAGAGAAGATAAGAATAAGCCTGACATTTTAGTAACTGACTTAGAGAACTTTTTTTCCTATCCTAAATCACTTCCCCTTCCTTCCAGCATTGGCATTTGGGATGAAGAGACTAATTTTTCAGATTGTGCAAATATATACATCATAATGGGTTGATAAACAATTCATGGATGTGGTGTGTGTTTGCTTCTTCAATCTCCTCAATATTTACTCCATAAGGAAACAGATAAATTGGATCACTTTTTTATTAATATAGCAAAAAATTAAAGGACCTGTTACCTAAACGGTTTGACTCCTGGACGCGTGTGTGTTACCAGTGTTACTAGTTAGAGGTGCCTCCAGTAGCTCCTTCAGGTGTGCATTACATGCTGATGAAGCATCTTGACCAACTGCTGCCTCTTCAGGCACAGTGGCAGCTGGTTTTGGACACCCTTTGCTCCTACAGGGACTGGTGTCCTTGGTGCTTGCATCTCCCACCTGCGTGTCTGGTGCTGAGAACAGGGCTGGTATTCTTCAGCTCACTGGCGCTCTCATTGGTGGCACCTCTGCCCTGAAGAGCTAGTGCTCCAGCTTGCTTGGTAACTCCTGCTATTTACCACCCAAGTGCAGACTTACAAAAATCTCCGTTGTGCTGAAGACATCCTTGTGGCTCCTTACATCAGATTCCTGCTGCTTCCAACAGGAGCTAAACAAGGTGGCTGGCCTTTTGCATGTAATTAATGCAGTGGATTTCTATTATGTCTCAAGAATGTTTCCTCCTAAAAGTGAAATAAGATCTTAAGGGCCTTGCTGAGAAAGTAAAGTTGAAATGGTCATATAATAAATAGTTGAGTAATGTTGCCAGTGGATGTGTGTGATAAGGCAGTGCTACACCCTGGGGCTAAGTGTCGGCATCTGGAAATTAACTCGGTATTTGTGCTGTCACCTTAATAGACTTCCAGGATCACACTGCTTAGAAATTGAATTAGCCTAAACTCTCTCACTTGATCTTCAGTGAACTTGATCTGAATCTCCTGAACAAATAGAAAACCAAGATCTTGTTGGAGCTGTTCAGAGGTTAAGGAAAGGACTTCATGACCCATTCCCGTAATCTAGCATTTTCTACAAATATTCCCCAAGTACGTCAGAATTATTTTGGAATGACATAATGAGAAGTGATTACAATGTACCAGGAAGAGTAAAATTGTGAGTGGACTTAAGGTATCCTGGTATATACTTGCAGTCTAAAGAGAAAATCACAAAGGTGCTTGGCCACATTTAGTTCTTTATCAGGACATTTTTTTTATCAGGTATTTCCTGGTTGTTCTCACTCATTTTGACCTTCAACTTCCAGAGTCTAGGGTGACCTACGGGAACAAGTCTATACATATATATATTGACTGGAAAGTTATTTAAATAACTAGTCTATTAAAACGTCCTTCCCGCAATAAAATTTTATAGTGGTTTACTGATACTCTCCCCAGTGTTTCATATACCAAATATAAGTTTATGATTATTTTTCTTTGCAAGAAAATATTTTTTTTTTAAATTAAATAATTACTGGTAAACCACAAATGAGTACTTAATGGAGATCAGTATTTAGCAGAGATGTTACACCTAAGTAAGTGCTGCTCTGGTACAGATAGAATCTCAGCTCACTTGTGTTCTGAGGTCCTTAGATACAGGCAGAGCTTCCTCTAGCAAGTAAGATATAATTGAAAATTGCTCTTTGACAAACTCACATATTTCTTTATCTGTACAAATGTTACAGAACCGATGGGAATGCTTCTAACTGTGATGATAAGTGATTTTCTAATAGCAAAGTACCTTTGTAGCAGTGGCTCAGGGGCAGCATTTATCATATAGCAGATTTTTCTGATTTTTAAAATATATTTTATAGGAGGTATCTATATGGTGCTTATTTAGGCCTGTTTCTGTTTGAAATCAATATGGGATGGAGTTCACAGAGCATCACACAGCACGAAGGGCAGATAAACACCAATGGAGAATGTCTCTGTTCCTCAGTCAACTCATTAAATTGCACTTTAACAAGGACTTGCCCTCCTTTTGTGAGAGCAGCAGAAAGGCTGACAGAAGCATCTGCCTTATGTAAACAGTAAATGTAGACAATGTAAACATTAAATGTAGAAATGTGGAAAATATACCTGCCTGTCTTAGCCCCTTACTTTCCTTCCTGCAGGTGGTTACCAGCATTTGCCTCCAGGGCACTAAGCTGTAAGAGCCTCGCAGGGCTGCTCTCCAGCTCCTCCGGGAATATCATTCTTTTCTAATAGGGTCACAATGACAGCAAAGAAGCAGTCCAACCTCACAGTTGGCAGCAGAGAAACATCCTCTTCCAGCTGCAGTTGTTTTACTGGCAGCAGTTGGAAGTCCCCACCAGAATTCCTGTTGGATATGTGTGTGGATTCAGTTCAAGTGAGCTAAGCTTAGAGAGTAAACCCTCCTCCTCCTCCTAGCTGTCGTGCCCTGCCCTTTTCCTCCCTCGCACCGTCACTGAGCTGCTTACCGTGTGCTATCCCCACGCCACAATTTATATCCTGCAACTGCAAAGCTCAGCAATTTACAAAATACACCTACATACTACCTGGGGGAAAAAAAAAAAAGACCACAGCTGCAGAGTGAAGTGTAAGTCCACAGCTCTGGCTCTAGGCACTAGAAAACACAAGGGAGGTGTTGAGTCTGTAAGGCAGAGAGGTGTAGAATCCTAACACATGGATCTGAGAGCAACACCTGGTGATCTTAAAGCAGTGCTGGCCCTTAAGCACCCCAAGAAAGATGCTCTGGCCTTAACTTCCTTACTAAGGGAGAGCTGACTCCTTTTAACTTCCAAATTCACTTCCCTCTTTCAGTTGTCCTCCTTAGGCTAGTGCTCGGAGAGAACGAGAGCAGGGCCACCTCAAGGAGGCTGAAAACACCAGCATGACAGGTTCAAAAAGGCTGGTAATAAAATAAAGCAAAGTGGAACAGATGCTAAGAGCCAGTGGCATCTCTGGCTTGAGTTCATCCATGGCAGGCCAGACTGGAGATGCCAAAATCATTCCCTACCAACTGCTTGACGTGCACTACAGTGTTTAAGTTCAGATCAACTTCTCAGATAGTAAGGTTCTATACATAAAGATCCTACACATATTATTTGCTTGCATTCTGAAAGCTTGGTTTTGCCTTACTTCCTTGAGTCTGAACTCTTCACGGAGTTGCACTGGGATGAACTCAGAGCAGACCCACAGACTTATAACATCACAAAACAGGGACAGGAGACAGACTCCGGTGGTAATGTTTCTGCTCATTCTTGCAAGTTTGAGCAAAATTCTTTACGATGCTATTTGTAGCAGAAAGTCTTTATCAAACATTTCCGAATATCTGAAGTGGTTATGATGCAAATTCATAGGAGTTTTAATGCAAGATCTACTGTTCAGCGTTCAGCATGGTGACTATTGGTAGGGTTACCTTTTCTTTTAAATTGGGCAACTCTTGCTGGGAACTACAGTCTGCTCTGTGGAAAAGTCTCCACCTACCCACCAGCAAGGCTATGGGACAGATGTGTTGACTTTTGAACACAGACATATCAGTTCTGATAGGGACCTTCAGAGAAAGAGTGATGATATTTAACCTTCTTGAACAAGTCTGACCCCCCGCTCACTCCAGAGGATTCCTCAAGCTACCAAGGTATTCTGTCTAATAAGAAGGGTTGAGTGACTTGATCCTTAACCTCTCTGATCAACCGCTCTCTAGAAAATCAGAGTAATACAGTAGATCTTTACCTGCTTCACCACTGTGCTGGAAGGGTATATAAGCTGATGATTGCAAAACACTTAGATCTAAGACCCAGGACACCAACTTCTAAGAAACTTGTACGAGTCGTAGGTACTGATTTGTTACCAATTCTGACCAAATACTTCCAAGAGAGTGAGAGGAGTGTGGTATGAAATGGTGCAGGGCTCTGCTGCACACCAACACGGCGCTGCAGTTCTCACTTACGGAGGAGGACAAAACAATCCTATCAGCGTAAACCAACTGAGACTGAGCAGCTGCTGAATGTTTTCAACAGACTTCCTGGTAACGGCTGGTACAATTTCATTAGGGCTTCTCATTTTATTTAATAAAACATTGGATGATTTTATTTGTAATACAGCAACAGGTGCAGGAAAACAAAAGGCACATTTCCTAATCGTGTCCACAAAGAGTCCATTACTTACTGGGTGACACAGAAAGCATTCATTTTGCCACCCATGTGGGTTTTTTTAATGTGAAAATAATGATCACTCAGAAAAATAATTGGTTTATGATAGAAGACTTTTGAGAGAGGAATTAGTTTACAGTTAGTAATAGGGGGATGCAAACGGTTTCAGTGCAAGTTAAAGTAGAGAGAGCTAACAGTACTCAGTAAACACTGATCAGCCTTGAGATATAGATCAAAGTATTCTCTACAGGTGGTAACCACCATTAATCGTCATCATGTAAACCTGAAATCAAAGACAGAAAAGGCTACACTTCTGATTCCTGAAAGCACTCTGGAGCCTGGAGCCAGCAAAGAATGTTGGTGCTCACAAGACACTCCTGAGTGACTCTCACTAGCCAGAACAGTAAATTTTTATTTTCTCTTCTTGGCCTATGAGTCTTCACCCAATAATTAAGAAAGACTGTTTGTCTGGAATCAGAAGATGTAGTTTGGAATTCTTCAGATTGAGGGTGGGATTGAAGTTACATCTCCTGACTTTTTAACTTCTTTTTAAATGAAAGTACCACCACAGACTTCAATTTTAAATTCTATCGGCAGGTAGCCGTACACTACAAGGTTTCCGAAGATGACTAACTCTACATTGTTGTTTGTGAGCAACATATGGAGAGGAGGATCTCACCTCGCATTTCATGTTGGCTTCAGTCTCAATGATTTTAGTTTATTCTCACAGTGACCAGCAAGCCATGAATTGGGTTTTATAAATTATGGCTTCCTGTAATGTAGTTTTCAGAGCCCTGAATTTTCGATCTTTCTTCTAGGTCTCTGAAAAATTCTTTGTGTCAAAGACAAGCGAAAAAAACAAGTCTGCAGTGTCATCATAAGCACCAGAAAAGGTTACAGCTGGTACAGGGAAAACATCCTGCAGGTACACAACTTAGGGAAACACTACTTTTGAAAAATGCATCAACTAGCTACTACATTTTCACTGAATAAGCAGAGTTAGAATCCTATAAGATGCCTTCAAATTAAAATTACCATGAAAGTATTTACTGTTTCTTTTGAACAAGAACTTCCTAAGAACAGACTTGTTACCTTTAAGATGAGCATCTTGAATGATTCAAATCAAGATCCAAATGCATACTGTCTATGCTTTTAAAAGATTCCAGAGAAATAAATGAAAACATCTTGTAATTGGGACACTAGTGAAGTATTCTCTTCCTATAAAGTTAGTTAAATATGTTATTAGTGACATTTTTTTTTGTTTGTTTTTTAAATGGAAACACTTCACAAACACCATACCGTCTGTCTGAGACCTGCAGCCTTTCAGGAACAGTAACTTCATCACCGCTTGATCATTGGCCATTGCAAAACTCGGGTTGCTAATCCTGTATTGACAAGGCATAAAATCTAATGGGGCACCAAATATGCTCAGCTGGGCAACACCCAGTTAAAGACACATCCACGAAAAAGAAAAGGAGGCAGGAAAGGCTGTATCAGATTGGCACTCGTCTGCACATAGAAAAACATTCCAGAGACACATTCTGCTCTCACCGCAGTCTACTGCCAGCTCTGCTCAGGGCTGTTATGTCCCTTCATCTCCAAACTGAGTCACACCCAATTCCCTGCTGCTCAGGATACTGATATTTCCATAATAATTTTTCCAGGCGTTCACTCTGCAGTATCTGGCTTTCTCCACACATAACATGAAAATGCATAAACATGCCCTTGATTTTCCTGTCTTGCTCCCACATGGCTTGAGGTGTCTAATGTATCAACATGTGATTTCTTGAAATACATAAAGAGGAGGTTTAAATTTCTTCTTTCTGCTCAACTGAATAAAGGGGCAGATGGCAACTAGGTTCTGAAGCACAACACGTCCCAAGGAGGAAGAAATGGGGAAAAATTAAGATTCAGTTCTAACTACCTGGGAAGCACACCCTATTACGTTCCTTCACGTAATGATAAAGAGATCGAATTCCTTATCTACACCTGTCCCCATCTGAAGGAAACCTCCTGGCCCTAAATCAGGCAGCACTGAGGATGAAGCAGAAGCAACTTGCAGAACCTCTACTATTCCCCACTGGTCTTTCTAAACGACTTTGGAAGCCGCAGTGAACCATGGGGCTGAAGTGCTGAGCTCCACCACAGAAGGGAGGAGGGTGGAGACAAATCCCTATTTGAGGACATCAACTTTGTTCAGTCAGTCTGTTTCTCTCAGAGCCTGACCAAACTAGACTTGAATTACAGGATTTTTTTTTCCTTGTGTCTTAAAATCCTACCCCTACAGTTAAGTTCAACAACAGGACCCGGAACGTGAGCAACCAGCAGCACAAAACTGTCTTGAAGAAGGAAGGAAGCATCTATGCAAATATCTTGCAACTCCAGGAGACACGAACCACAGCGCAATCGTCTGAGGAATACACAGACAGCTTTTGCAAGAGATTTGCTGCTACCATTTCACGTCCCCTCCTCCTGGAAGAGGCAGTCCCCTCTCAGATTTTCACACACGGCTGCCTGCATGCAAATATAAATACCCTTCTGTAGCTGCACATGAATATAAATACAGCTTCTTTTATCAAGCAGGATGGGCTCAAGGCATTGTTTATAGAGTATGGTATTTGTCAAGTACCTGCAAGCTTTCCTGTGAAGTTGTGAAACGAACCAAAGAAGGGCCTGCCCTATTCATTAAGCAGCTCCTAACACAGCGAGAAGGACCTGCCAATGCCAAGCGATGCATCTGATCTCCAGGGCATCTCATCTTGTATTATTGTCTCTCTGAAAAATAGGTAGATGAGATTAGTATTCAGGAGCAGAAAACAATCACTTGAGAGTAATCAGTGAGCAATAAGCAAACTTTCAAACAAGCACCAGAAAGCCTTGGTGCAGGGAAAGAGAAGCCACAAAGCAGCCTCACCACTGATTTGGGATGTGGGCAGCACAGTGCTGAGAAGCCCGCTCAGAAGGCTCATTCAGCACGGAGCTGACATATTGTACTGCCTACTTCGGAGGTCACACACTCAGTATCAGCATCAAAAAAAAAAAGGAATCTTGAAACCACAACCTTCCCCCTCCTGGTTGCTCACTTCCACCATCCAGGTATCTCCCCACCCAGGCCTGGACAGTATCTTCTGCAGCCACAAAGTCAGACACGATCAGAAACAAACAAAAAACATCACAAAGATCCCACCCAAACAATTCACTGGCTACCACTGGGGAAACCACTTCATCTGCTTTACTTGAGATTAGCACTAAAAAGAAGAAAAACAGCTACTACTGAGGGCATCCCCATAGAGATACTTGTGAGTGGGACCAGGCAGTGGGCTGGGTGCTCAGGGTGTACAAGATCCATCTCAGGTGTAAACATTTCCTTCTTATATACCCATTGCTGCAACAGTCCTACGAAGTACTGTCTGGATAAGCAAATTTTGCCATCATGAATGATGCTTGAGATCACTGTAAGCTCTCACATTTTTTCAGAATATAATACTCATCATCTTGGTTTCCCACAAAAAAAAACCCAACCCAAACAACAAAATATATTTCTTTTCCTGAAGTTAATCCTTGAGATGAACAGTAGAAGAAGGGAAAAAATAATAAAAAGCTCTACTTACATCTGAATTTGATTCTAGAGTGTTAGCTGCTTTCAGAAGAGGTCTTACTAGTCACTCGATACTTTTGTACACACAGATCGATCCAAGATGAATTTGCAACCTACCCTGCAAGAAAGACAATAAAAAATGTTTCACTCCTAATGGATACTAGACATGCTAAAAATGTAGCTGCTCTATGATCAGCAACAGGAGGTCAGACCCAACAAAAGACACATACAACAAATCCAACAAGGTTTAGCTCCCCTCATTAGGTCCCAGAAATCAGGTGTTCTGCCTCAAGTTTGCAGGTGGCTCAATCTGCAGGAAGCATCTAAAAGATGTCATTTATTCCTGCCAGTACCTAATTTTTGAGAAAAACAAGATGTTAGACACCACCTTTCCCCAGATCATCTAGCAACTCACACTAGCAACTCCTGCTCAGTAAACCAGTTTGGATGAGTATGCCTCAGAGGCAGGAGCAGCAGCATCGGGCTCCAGACTGTTCAGCACAGGGCAGGTGCTGCAGCATAGAACTCACAGGCTTCTGAGCCTCTCATTAGATTTAGCCCTGAACTACTGAAAAGATAAAGGTAAAAAATAGAGAGGTCACAGTGTTACAGCTACGCTGTGTACATGCAGTAAACAGGAAACCACTACCAGTTAACTCGAGCAGCACAGCTGAGGTCTCTCAGCAAACCACTGAGATGTGCTTCTCCTACCCTACAGGTGTTGGTAAATGGGAATTAAAATAACTCATGGAAAACTAAATTAGTACTTTGATTTGGAAGAGCTGTTACTGTGAATTTTTTTATTCTATTCAGTAGATTTGTACAGGACCGCCAAACTAAAATGCCAACCCATTTAGAAGGTTTTATATATCCTCTCAGGATTGTCTACTTTAATTCACTATTATCTTAACGGGTAATCCCTCCCTAACCTCTCCCTTAAAGTTTTCTTAATTGTTAAGAACCTCTGAGGAAAACAGAATTGAGAGAGTCGTTTGCAAAAAAATCTCTTTCCCAAGATAACATTCATAGTAAAATATTCCTAAATATAATAATTCCTTAATATATCCCTTTAACTATATCGTTATCAGAATGCAGTTACTGGTTAAATACTAAGCTCCCCTGTGGAAGAGAATAAATACACAGTACTGAAGGGTTGGTACAACTTTAACCTGAGGTGTTCTATAAAACCATTACATGATGTTGAAAATGTGAACTCTGTTGCAAATACCCCAGTGGCTGATTACTGCAATATCCAGGTTTATGCGATGGCTTAATCAATGCTAAAGTAGATATTCTGCAAAAAGGTGGTTTGTCACTTATTTAGAGGCATATACAACATTCACTACAGGGAGGGTAAGGTGCCCGTGGAAGTTCACAAATTCAGGGTGCTTCAGGTGCCATGGTGCCCCAAAGTAATCCACGTGCTTCCTCACGGAGGGCTCCGTGGATGGGGACAGAAGACCCATGCTGAGCGTCCTTCCAGCTGTCAAGACCAGAAAAGAAATAGATATTGGTTCTCCACAAGTCGGCTGGGTACTTTGATAGACATCTCTGGGAGGGAATGCGCATTCCCGCTCGCTGCGATGAACTCCCCGCGGGTGACACCAGCGCCTATTTACCAACAGGGCTGAGCCCCAAAGCCCAGCGTGGGTGGGGAAACAAGCGGTGAGTGAATACGGGCCTCCTGAAACCTTCCCAGACTTTCCGAATCCTCCAGGTGCGGCTGGCCAGCCAGTCATAAGGGCGAGGGCCCGGCCCCTCAGCAGCACCCCGTGAAGCGCCCCGACGTCGCCCCGCTGCCTGCTTTTTCCACACGCATCTCACCCCTTTGGAACAGATGTTTACCTGCCACGTAGGTAGTTATTTCAGCGGCCCCAGGAGGGCGGCCCTGCTCTGCCCTCGCCGCTCAGGTAACCGCAGGCGCCCAACTCCTCTCGCTTCCCTCAGTCACTGCGGGCGTGTCTGGCGGGCGGGATTAAGCACAACGTATTTGACCTTCTTCCTCTAAAACGGTTGTTTCTCCCTCAATATCAGCCCCTCGCTGCTCTTCCCCCCCGTGAGGAAGGGCCCAGCCGGGGCTAGGCGCTGAGGCGCCCCGGGGAGGCGGGAAACTTGCAGGCTCCGCTGCGCTTCCTCAGCGGACGCCGAGCGCCCGGACNGGGAGGGTCCCCTCAACGCACGCCGAACAGGAGCGCGGAGGGGCGGCGGCGGCAGCAGGTGGGTGCCGGGGAGAGGAAGGGGCCCGCCCGGGCGGGAACCCGCCGCGGGAGCCTTTCCCCGCCCGGGGCTCTTCTCAGAGAGACCCCTCCCTCAGCCCGGCGGGAAGAGCAGAAAGCCGGTGGAGGTGGGGAGGGCTGAGGGCTCCCCAGGGAGTCCGGCGGGCGGCTCCCCGGGGACGGGGGCTGTGAAGGCTCTGCCAGCGCTGGGCTGCTGGCGGGAAGGTGTCAGGGGAATCGAGGGCACCGGGACAGCAGCCGCGAGTCCTCCCTGTGCCCGCTGCTCCAGAAAGGCTGTAACCTGTGTACAGGTGGTTTTGCACTATAATTTGTGTTATTACACAAATTATAATCGTTTACATAGTATGACCCTGCTTTGCTCCTCTTTTCTGCACGCACAAGTGCAGCATCCAGTATATGAAGACAAAATACCCACGAAAGACAGGCTGTTTTAAGTTGTACCGTAAAACGTATTAGTTTTTAGAGGATTAAATGCACTTGTGCAGGTGGAGTGAAGCAGCAAGCCCCGGTAGGTTCGTAACAGAGTTCAGTGGATACACTTCAAGTTGCACTGCCAAGCACTTGCTCTTACTCTGCTTTTCAGCAGACGGTAACGCAAGTGTTTACTAAATCCGGCAAGCTGGTAATAAAATGTAGGTGCCTATTTAAATACAAGTGAATCACTGACTCCTAAGAGTCAATTCCTTCTTACAGCTGCGTTGGCTTCTCAGTTTTCTTCACTGTTGCTGAGAACGCCGACACCATCCTGCTTCTTTAGGAAAGAGAGAAGGAAGCACGTACAACTTTGTCTTGCTGACATAAACAGTCATCCTATGTTCATTTTCCTTAGGAATTAACACACGGGGAAAAAAAGTTACATAAGAAAACTTAGGAAAGTCCAAGGGGAAAACCAGCTGTTCTGAGGTGTCCATCACTGTAGTACTTACATTGCTAAAGGATGAACAAAAAAAGCCCAATCAGCTAATCGGGCGTGCGTGCTCTGGATTGCCTCAGAGTTCCAGGATTTTAGCATCAAAAAAAGGATGAGTTAGGTCGATGCTTTTTCTACTTTCAGGATGTTTCTGCAGGCTCAATTCCATATAGATTCTATGAGCACAATGAACTGTGAAGCCATACTATAACCTCTCCTGTGTCTTGTATGATTTCTGTCCTATGTGGTTGTCTGATTTCTTCAAAATATGTAGGAGCTGTGAAACATCCATCCCTCTACCCAGTTGGACAGAAATACTCCCCTGCTTTATAAAGGAAAGGAACACAGTCAACCTTATTTCCCTAAACCTTGCCTTAGGGCAGTAGCTGGAAAAGCATCTTGGGTCTGTGTTGACCTTTTAATTCTCGAGAGTGTAATTGAAGCACTTGTAATGCTTCAAATGCTTGTAATGTAATTTAGGCACTTCTTGACAATTTAATGATGTGTTAGGGAAGATACTCTTAATTAAGGAACCTGGAAAATTCAGATATAAATTTGGTGGTTGCTATGGTAGAGAATTAACTAATTAGTAGAGGTACCCAGAAGTAAATTTTTTACAAACTACTTTTTTTTTCTCTTCAGATATGAAGCACAGTGCTCTGTGATACTTTGCTGGCTCTCGCTGTTGGAGGATGGCCGCCATACTCTGTGAAAACTGTTCGGGTCAGTACCACTCCACCCAGGTCAACCAGCCTCTTGAAATGAGCTGCATGTTGCTCCTGATTATGCTCGGAAAAGTGTTCCTTGATTTCTTCATGTTGCAAGTTCAGCAAAAAAATGTGAAAGCTAGTTTCATGGGATACTTTTGTGTTTCACTGGCGGTTCTCGATTTCACACTACTGATGAGCATATCCTTCATTTTCTGTTTTGAGGACTTTGCGCTCTGGGGTGTGCGATTTACCAAATACCACATTTGCCTGTTCACTCAGATTGTTTCTCTTACCTATGGCATTTTGCATTACCCAGTATATCTTGTGGCTGGTCTGGATTATTACATGACTATAGCCCACACCTCTCAGTTTCCTCGAAGAGGTCGCAGATTACTTTATGCATTTGCTGTGGTTGTTATATGGATTTCAGGTTTTTTTTGTATTCTGAAAGCTCCTGCTACCTATGAAGAACTAGAAATTCAGAACCATTTTTCTCCTTATCAGTGTCCCTTCTCTGCCAGCGTGCAGAGCTACTCCGTCTCGTGTGCCATGGTGCTGCTCATTGGCACGGCTCTCCTGGCCTGTGGGAAGGAAGTTCTAACCATGCTGCTGTCGGTCAGGGTAGTGTCCTTCGCCAGTCAGCCTGTTCTGATGTTCTCCTATGCGTCCAACAACAGCGGCACTTGCTTTAAGCGGCAGCTCCTCACCAGACTCCTCATCTGTTTTCTTGGCACTTGGGCACCTTTTATTCTTCTTCAGATTATTATTTTGCTTCTCGGTGCTCGGATTCCAGCGTACATGGAGATGAACGTCCCTTGGCTGTACTTCATCAACAGCTTCCTCATCGCAGTAGCGTACTGGTGTCGCTGTCACGATGTTGAATTGACAGAGGAGATGTGGTCTACAGATCCATTTGTCAGCTGGAAATTCTGCTTTATGCCATTTAACAATGAAAACACAGAGCCAGCTGATAAGCCCGGCACAGTAATTGTTATCTGTTAATGAGCTGCTGACTGAAAAGACTGCAAATAAGTGCTGCGCGACAGAAGCGCGTAGTACTCTGACGTTCTGTGACCCTGACCTTAGAGAGAATACAAGGAAACATCTCCAGAGCTACAAGGCATGGAAAAAAAGTCCAGTGCTCACCATTGTTGCACAGAATACGGCAGCAGAGTGCGGGACACGGAACATTTCCATGCTGGGTTCCAGCAGGCAGCAAGCACCTGCCAGTTCAGAGTTCAGCTCGAAAGTACGGGTTTAAGAAAAGACCACTAACAGAAAACAAGTCCTCAGTTAAACATGATGTTTATGACTAGAATTTTACACTTGCTTTTTTCTCAGGTTTTCTAGTACAAAATGCAATAAATTCCTCTTCAAAGCTGGCTTCGTTTTACCAGTTATGTACGGGTGTTGACCTACTGCCCAAGGCTCAAACAACTTGTGTGATTTTTTTTTTTTTAGAGTGTATTTTCTTGTATTTTCCTTTTTGTCAGTCTGATTTAAGTTAAGAGTTGTTGTCTGTTTAATAAGAAATAAATTGTTTTGGTTAATGTAAAGCTGTAACTCCTACAGGAATACAAACTGTATTTAAATCGTACAGAAATAGTACAAGATACAGCTTCCACAACTACATGTGTGATGATGTTTCAGTCCTTGCTGCTGCTCCTCTAATGTATATATGTACATACTATATACAAAAATTAAATAATTACAGCCAGAGCAATAAGCAACAAGGCTAGCTGCTATACATAAGTACATGCTGAAGGTTAAAGGAAGGCTTACATTAAAATATACTTCAAAGCCAAAATTACTTTAAAATTGAAATAGTTCTTTTTGAAATGGGACTACTTCAGTAGGGGCAGTATTAGTCAGGCTTCTAGCAAAAACAGGCTCCTAATTTTCAAATCCTTACAGTTTTACGAAGGTCTCGATTTAATTTTCCAGAAGAGAAATAAATGATACACAACCAAAAGCAGACAAATGGAAGCAGCATTTATTTCTGAAGCACTGAACTCACAATACAATGTCGTATTGAAATAGAAACTATAGAAGTAAGTGATGCTGTAGGTTGGTTAATCGTTCACCCAGACCCACAAGGAACGATGATCTTGCACAAGAATACTCATTAAGAAAAATCTGCAGATAACAAAAGGTGCAATTACAAGCAAGTTTAAGCAGCATAGTATAAGGTGCTTCGTTTCAGCATTTGTATGAGGAATTTACCCATTAACAGACAGATTAAAGAAATGTCACTTCTACAGATCATACCGAATGAGAGAATCTAGACTTCATTCACATGCTAGCTGGCAATAGGAAAGTGCTTTTTTTAAAAAAACCCAAACAATTCACAAAATGAAAATCATATTTTTACATAGTTCACTGTGTGCTCTTCAACTGTAAAATTTCATTTTTGGGTTATCATTTACATTATATATCAATTATAGACATAGATTTAATTGCAGAATTTAATGCTGCGTGGGCTAACATTTCTTATACAAGAATATTCCGGTCTATCATTCCATAAGAATACACAATCACATCTCAGTCATATATTAATCTTACATTTCTGCGATATATCAAAGTCCAATTATCACTGATTTCTTACTCCACCCCACATAGTGCTTCTTCCACCCACAGGCTGTGGTAAATTTCTTTGAGGTTTCAGTGATGTAATCAAAAAGGACATGAGCATTTTTTAGCCATAGAAAATGGTTTGTGAAAATCTGTTTAAAAAGGCCATCAAATGGACAGTAAATGATCCAAAACGGAATTTTCTAACTAGTGCACTAAGAGGAGGCAATGATTAGCTTGACGTGTTTGGCACCACAAATTATTTCATCCTTTATCCTGGAAAGCGTATTTGGAGGAAATCCTATTTCCAAGTTAGAACTAGGAAAGCACCTACAACCTTAACTTGAAAAACAACCTTGAGCGACCGCTCCCTGCAGTCTCAAATTGTGATTGCTGGTATTTAGCGCTTGAGATGCTACAGAATAAACTGTGTCCAAACACATGGGGTTTTTTTAACACAGCATTTTTTCAGGTTTTATATAAACTGGACACCCACTGAAATGGGGTTGACTAAATAGTTACAAAACCTAACTCCATGTAAAAACCAGCAAATATCTCAAATATAGCAATGCACCAGGCATTGCAGAAGATTGGGAAGTATCTAAACCCTACAGACTTGGCAGGGAAGGGAAAATCCCTAATTTAAAACTCATTTAACAGCACATGAAGGCAAAGTTGTTTTCAACAAAGTCCATTTGAGGTGCTTCTGTTTTGCGTGGTTGGTCTCACCCTTCTGATTCATTCGCGTCTACAGAACTGGAACGGCGAGAAGTTGGGTAAGGCTGCTGACGTCCTTTATTTATCTGTGTGGTGCAGCTTCTCGACCCGTAATTAAAGTTTACACAACTCCCTCTATCCTGACGTGGCAGAATTCCCGTAGTTGCTGCAGTGCTTCTAGAGCCATTTTAAGTTGGTTTTTTTTGTTGTTTTTTTTTTCCACAGGGAAGCCACAACATGCAGCCAAAGCAAATATTGATGCACTGATGGTACATCCCTCTATCCAATTCATCCTTCCATCCTCTTTGGGGAAAAGTGCCAGAGCATCAACCTTTAGGCTGTTGCTACATCCACCAAGCAGGTAACAGTGGCACTACAGGTCTTCCCACAGCATCCAACTGTGCCATCTGAGCTTGCTAAGGAACTCTTTTAAAATACTTTAATAGCAGCTCTCTTTGTAAGCCCACTTTTATCCTTGACTTTTTACAGAGGGAGATGCCAGCTGTGAAGTGAGCTTTACTCTATTACCCCCTAATGACCAAGTCCCTCTTATCTGGTAATTCCGGGAAGTCCCAACGCTGAACCTTGAGTGCAGCCCTATAACCATAAACCAGAGCAGGATTTACAGGTTCACTGCCAGGCAGAAAGAGCAGAGAAGCTATTCTGGGAAGGGGGTGATATCCAAAATAACTACTATACACAACTGCCGCTCCACCTCCTTTGTACATCACACTTGTGCTGGGCCAGCAACTAATGGCCTTATACCATTCAAATACCTGACAGTCTTTAATACTTATAGGATTATTTGATATTAATGGTAACAGCGGCTGAAACATTAACTCTTTAGGAGAAACTTCTGTACTTTCCTCATAAAGAATCCCTTAAAAATCAACATTGATTTTAATGACATACTCTCTGTTGTTTTCAAGGAAGTATTTGGCACTTGCTAATAAAACCCTTTGTTCTTTACACCCCTCTTTCCTGATCCATACTGGTTTGCTAACACTGTAACACCAAGACTACTTGAAAAGGAAGCTGGGTGTGCAGAATATCTCACTGATACGAGAAAAGCTGCCCGGGGATGGCACCAACCTGGCTGACAATACACTGGTCAGGCAGCGGAGGACACCACCCGCCTTCCCACAGGGTGACCAGACTTCACCCGCAAAGCAGATATGCCTCATGCATCAATTATATTTGTGCTTGTAGCCTAATATCATCACCAAGGATACCCTGACTCGGTACCTCTGAACAATACTACAGGCCTTCCAACAACCCTACGTAACAATACGGTGCATTTTACTCACAATTACAATGCTCCTTAAGTGTTACATATTGCACTTACACGGTACGTATGATCGCTACTCTCTGAAAGTACAGTTGCGCTCAAATTATAATCCTTTCCAGATGGAAAAAAAAAATTCTCTGTAGATCTCCTTTTTCTAGCTCCTTACTGTACACTGTAATTTTGGATAATTCAGCAGGAAGCTAATACATGCTGGAAATGTTACATTTTTTTAACTTGAAGTCTGTTCCTAACGCTGACTCCCAGAACTGTGCCACGGAAAAGTTGATCAGATCAACAGTTACAAAAGCAAAACTATAAGCTTACTACATACTTTCGATTACAAGCATATTCATCACACGTCTGAATTTTGGTTTTCCCTTCCACTTAAGCTGCAAGAGATCGGTAAATAATACGCACAACCTTGGAGTGCATGAGCAGGTGTGTTTAAGTTTTACTGAAGAGGTTACACAAACCTACAGAGCAGCTTAGGATGTCATCAGCTCAGGGGGCCATCGGCTCAGGTGACAAGAAGGACAGCTTTTTGAAAGAGCAGACACAGCATCTACCCAGCAGGCAGCTGTCTGTACCATCACCACCATCTCTTTTTGAAGTGTCACCATGTGCAAAGCCATCCAGTGGATGTAAATCAATAGAACCAATAGGGCCGAAATCAATTCTCGTGACTAAAGGTAAATTCCTTTGAAAGGAACTTAATTTAGGCTTAGCTTAAATGAACTAAGCACTAAATGAGTTTAAATTTCTTTCTCCTCACAATATTTCCTGTCTGAAACTACAGCTCACTGTGCAAGAGTGACTTAAAAATGAATTCACTAGAAGCAATTATTAACACTTTATATTGAAATTACACATTTATAGCTCTGTTCATACCAGCATTCAACAAAAACAATATATTAAAAAAATACTTTAAAATGTTAGTTCCTCTCAATAGCTAATAGACTCATTTGAGTGAATGTTAAAAAAAGTATCCTAGACAGATTCTTTTGCAGAGTCACTATCTGCAGCCTAGAACAACTGATGAGTAAAAGTCTGGTTAAGGAGTGACAACTATATACATGTAATTATTTGCTAAGACGACATCTCTATGCAACACTGGTATGAAAATAACCCCACAAGCTTTTACGCATGCTTAATTTTCATATGAAAGTGTCAATCCAATTAGAAGAACTACTCATGTTATAAATTATGTGGATGTTTAATTATTTGCCAAACTAGGACTCACAATACAACTGTCACTGAATTTTTTGATCACTTTGAGCTACGTGTTTGTTAATGTCTAAGCAATTTCTTCAGCTATTGAGCTGTAAGTTTCTGCATTGATATTATGATATTAAAAGGAGAACAGTTATCTGGAACAGGTCTCTGTTTTAACTGGTCTGCCAGGCAGCAAAGCCTGACTGTAAACTGCCACTCCAACTGCTATTAAGAAATGGCTTTATACTGAAACATTTCCTTACAGCCAAGATCAAGCAGTGACACAAAAACTATTGTAAACCTGCCCAAAGACTCGTCTTTATCCCATTCCTTTCCTCTTGCTGCCACATCTGCAGTTGTGATGGAATACAACTGTTCTATTCAAAAGCCTGGATTCCCACTTCTGATTTGTCTAAAAATAAGTTAGAGGGGAAGAAAACCTACTTTCAGAGGAAAAAAAAAGAGGAAATGGATGCTTGCAGGACATAAACCTTCTATTTGAGATATCTCATGGACACTAATTAGCAAAGATTTTACCCTCCATCGAGAACTTAATTTCTAGGAAAAAATATGATGGATTAATGGGTAAAGAATGGCTTTACAAAGCAGTCTGTTCAACAAGCCTTCAAACATTCTCTGGTGATCCATGACAACCGGCAGTTTTACTTGACAAGATGGTTATTTTTCATTCTCTATATAAGCAAGGTGACAAAGTCTTAGGAATGTGCCAAATATCAGGCAAGACGGGCTGGCTGGGAGAAGTCAGCAATTCATCGGCAATGCTTGTTTTTGAACAAGGAGCAGCCCAGAGCTCCCAGAGCACTTCAGTCACTGAAGGTGGCTGAGCTTTTTTGCTGGAATTCTCTGTTTCTGCAGCAGTCATAGCAGCCAGATTAAGCAGGGGAGTCTGCACACTCTTTCTGACCATTCAGGTGCATTTCTTTCAAACTCCCAAATAAAACCCTAAAGCTGAGACAAATGTAAGAGTTCTAATTGTATTGGGAGAAATCTTGGCAGTCATATTCAGCCCAGTGCTCTGCAGAAGGGGTTTGCCCAGAGTTAATGCTGCCATTTGCATTAAGGAGTAGGGCAAGATGGAGATGAGTAGGGGAAAAAAGGAAGGGGAAAAGCCATTTGGCACATCTTCCTTTAGAGCTCAGATCCTATGGCGTCCTGTATTCCCTTCTACAAAGCTGAACAGTGCAGGGATTACTGTGAGATGTAGCCCACAACAGCAGCAGTCTGAATACAGAAAACAAAATCCCAGGAAACAAAGCTAATGAAAAGCATTTCTTGTAGACACATCCAGTGGGAGTGATAAAAATGAGTTAAAATCTGCAATACTTCCTCTTTTGCAAGAGGGTCTAGCTTAATTTGTGGGGAAAGCCATGGAAAATGGTCGTACAAGCCTGGGAAAACCTCACTGATCTGAACAGAAACAAGCAATCAGTATGCAAAATGGTTCTGGAGAAATATTACTCTTAAGTATTATATTGCTTTTTAGAGTAAATTCAAAAGCTTCTAAAGTAGACTTCAGTTGCACTTGGAAGTTTTCCAGCTTACTTTCACCTGCAGGTGTGATTTTTTTTAAAAAAAACTGATCTTATTGACACAGCTACACTGGCAAACACTCCCATACACGTGCACTTCTACCAGTATAAGTTAATAAAGCTGTGCCTGCTTTTAAGTTCCCCCTTAATACCAAAATCAGTGAAGTAGAAAAAAAATCTTTCACCATGCATACGGCCCACATTCTTAGTTGCTGCATTCATGAATATTTAAAGCATAACTCACTATCTGTGGTTCTCCCAAAACCACAAAAAATGCCGTGTACCAGAAGAACCCAGAACGGCCGTACGCTAAACAGGTCTACTCTGAGCTCCTGGCATCTTGTCAGTGATCGCATCCAAGCGTCCCATATAAATACTATCTGTAGAAGGTCTCCTCAAAGCTGTCTAATAAAGCAAAATTAAAACAGACATGAAATTCTCATGCATGTAACAACACTGTGATTAACTGCAGCTCTAAAAAAGACTCCTAAGTCCACATTTTCAAATATGCCTTAAGCCATTATCAAATCACAGTTGCATATGCCTACTTTTTACATTGCCAAAGAACAGTACAATCAGAAGAGAGATTAAAAATTAGCCAGGGAAATTTTCATATAAAAATAATAAAACTTTAAGACAAAAGCCAAAGGATAAATATCTAAGATATCTTTAGTCTTCAATTAGCTCATCAAAACAGAAAGTATCCTTCAGACCATATGTTACAGATATGCTACACAGGCTATCTTACAGAAATGCTACAAATGGGAACCTCCTGGCTCCCTCATTTGAATGAACGTTGCCAAACGTTGACCCTTCAACCAAGAAGTTTATTTTACAACAGTAACTGAAGACAGAAAAAACAAATCAGAAGGTGCTTTGCAACTGCCCTCCAAAATAAACCCAGACATCAATTAACTTCTCTAAAGCCTTTGGTGCCATTTGGAGAAGGGGTCTCACCACATACTAGCACGTAACAGCAACAGGTTGTCCTAACTCGCAGCTTCAGGTTAATAAAAATATGAATAACATCTGCTATTAGTAAGCTCAAATAGTTTTAATTAACAACAATTCTAATGTTGATCTGTGGAAGATAATGGTAGAAAGTCTGTTAATAGAAACAAAGTAATAGGCTAATTAAAGGAAAATGAAGCACAGATTCTTCTGTAATCCCATTTCTTAATGGGATTTCTTAATTTCTTTAAGATCATCAGTAAAGTAATATACATATTAATCATAAACCTTCCTTTGAGCCAGTGTATGTGCATTGACTCCTTGTGATCTAGGTCAGCAGTTCTCAAACTTTAGATCGGTTCCTCTTCTCTTCAGGAACACTTTAGAGTGCCCCTGAATATCTCCCTACACAAGCATATATTATGCATTAAGTTCCATAAAATACAATATACATCATTTGCAGACACATACACATATTTAATTCAAATATACAGAACGACTCTGTCAGCACACGTGCCCATCTTCCCCTACTGAGGATCTCAGGGATCTAGGCCTGCATGTAAGGGGAGTGGAGCTGCAAAAAGGAGGGAACAAAATACATCCATGAACATCCATACCCAGGTGATGGAGAAGATGCTGCTGCCTCAGAACCCAAGCAGCTTCTGAGTGTGTCAGTAACTAGGGAAACAGGGTTTGTTCCGCATAGAATGCGAGAGGGAAGACTGAGGGAGATAAAGTCCTACCTCCTGGGTCTGCAGCATCCAAATCAAAATCGCCTCCCAGAGGGACAAAGCAGGGCCCCCACAGATCAGCACTTCTCCTGCCGACCTGCAGCTCCAGGCTCCCTCACTGCAGCTATAGCTGCTCCAAAGGGACCTCATCGAGCAACTCACCGTGCTCTTTCCTCAGACTACTGCAAGCCCAGCTCATGCTAGCCAGTGGCCAAATAAAAGGTGCTTGGAAGCTTCCAGTGAGGCAATGGGAATGCACTACAGGGAAAGACAAGTTAGAAGAGGTATCAAGAAAACGAGCATCTGAGCTATGCCATCCCTTCTCTACCTCCAGCCTTTAAAGTACACTTGTCTCAACATGAGCCAGTTCTGGCTGCAGCCTTCCACCCCTCATGCTTAGGCATTTGGGAATCCGAACCCTGAGAGTTCTCACACCTCCTCAGGATCCGCTCCGAACCCCCATTTGAGAACTGCTGGTCTAGTTTAACTAGCAGCACGCAAAACGACAAATCTAACAACTTAATGCCCTCTTAGTGCATAGCAGCATACAAAGGGTAAAGTAACATGTGCTTCAGTTACCTCCGGCAAAAGTGTCATGTCATTGCATTTCAGTAGCCTGACGATGATGAGACGTCTACGTGGTTTACAGTATTTCCAGACTTCAAGAAAATACTGCAGCGGCAGAGGTGAGGGTAAGCCTGCACAAGGAAAACCGGCTGCCAACCTACCCCTTACAAACAATCTGCTCAAGACCAAAAGAAACTCGGAGAGCACAACTAAATGCATAGCATTTTACTGTTATTAGTGCTTCCACAGGATCTGTGGACACTTCTGTTAATTCAGTCCAAAAATTGCTGTATGTGGGGAAAAAAAAAATCTTTCAGAATACAGCAATACAATTTAAATGGTGTTTAGATTGGGGTCAGTGCTGGGGTTGTTGAACTTAAAAGATAAAGTACATCTTGGGAAATATTTAACCTATCACAGCATATTTCACTTCATGAATTTCCATGAACTTCAACTCAAAGTATTACTCAGGCTTTACCGTGTACCTATTAATTGCTGGAAACTACAGAGGACTACCTGGTAGAATCAAGGGAACATATTAAAGTCTTTATGTGGGGAAACTCCCATATATTTAACAAAACATCACAGTAACACTCATGCCACAGTGAAGATGTCGGCATATTACTGTTGGTTCTGTCACTGAGAAACTGTTGTTGAAACCGTCAACCTTCGTGTTCACCCCCTAGGATTCCTTCAATGAATTGATACGTGCACAGATTTTCAATGCAGGTCCCAGCTTAATATTCATTGCACTCATAAGGTGATCCTCCTTCAACAAGAGGAGAGCTTGTCCATCAATTTCTTGTGCTCTAAATTCATCTGCTATATCTTGACAACCTACAAGGCAACAAAAAGAATTTCTGGGTTAGAAACGTGCGTTCTTAGATGCGATGACTCTGGCCACGCTAGAGCTTTTTGACTACACAGTTTTCAGTGCTCATTCCTTTGGCCTTGAGCACCTAAGGGATATGCAAGAGTTCAGGATTACGATGGGAACTATGAGATAATCTGAAAGTAATTCTTACTGCAGCCTCTAATTACATTGCAATTACAGGAGAATTACTCATCAGAAATTTCAAGTCCTAACAAAGCCAGCTTTCTCATTTCATTAAGAGGAACAACCTCCATGACTTCACAGTTGGAAGAGACCAGCAAATATAGAATCATAGAATTGTCAGTGTTGGAAGGGACCTTAAAGATGATCTTGTTCCAACCCCCCTGCCATGGGCAGGGATACTTCCCACTAGATCAGGTTGCTCAGAGCCCCCTCTAACCTGGCCTTAAAACCTTGCAGGGATGGGGCTTCCACCGCCTCTCTGGGCAACCTGTTCCAGTGTCTCACCACCCTCATCATGAAGAACTTCTTCCTCATATGCAACCTAAATCTATCCTCCTCTAGTTTGGATCCATTCCCCCTTGTCCTTTCACTACTTGACATCCTAAAAACTCCCTCACCAGCTTTCCTGTAGGCCCCCTTCAGATACTGGAAGGCCACAAGAAGGTCTCTTCACAGCCTTCTTTTCTCCAGACTGAACAACTCCAACTCTCTCAGCCTGTATTCACAGGAGAGGTGCTCCAGCCCTCTGATGATCCTCCTGGCCCTTCACTGAACATGTTCCAGCACATCCATGTCTTTCTTGTAATAGGGACTCCAGAACTGGACGCAGTACTCCAGGTGGGGTCTCACGAGAGTAAAGTAGAAGGAAAGAATCACCTCCCTGAGCCTGCTGGCCACACTTCTCTTGATGCAGCCCAGGATACAGTTGGCTCTGTGGGCTGCAAGTGTGCACTGACGGCTCACGTTGAGCTTCTTGTCTACCAGCACCTGCAAGTCCTTTTCTTCAGGGCTGCTCTCAAGTCAGTCACTGCCCAGCCTCTATTGGTGCTTGGGTTTGCCCCGACCCAGGTGCAGTCCCTTGCACTTGGCCTTGTCGAACTTCATGAGGTTGGCATGGGCCCACCTCTCCAGCCTGTCAAGGTCCCTCTGGATGACATCCCTTCCCTCCAGCGTGTCAGCCGCACCACACAGCTTGGTGTAGTCGGCAAACTTGCTGAGGGTGCACTCAATGCCACCGTCCATGTCGCTGACAAAGATGCTAAATAAGACTGGTTCCAGCACTGAACCTTGAGGGACTCCACTTGTCACTGGCCTCCACCTGGACATGGACCCACTGACAGCCACTCTTTGGGTTCAGCCATCAAGCCAGTTGTTTATCCACCGAGTGGTCCATCCACCAAACCCCTGTCTTACCAGCTTGGAGACCAGGATGTTGCATGGGACAGTGTCGAAGGCTTTGCTCAGCTCCAGGTAAATGATGTCAGTTGCTTTTCCCTTGTTCACTGATGTTGTGACCTTTTCATAGAAGGCCACCAAGTTTGTCAGGCACAATTCACCCTTGGTGAAGCTGTGTTGATTGTACCCAGTCACCTCTTCATTATTCTTCTGCCTCAGCAGTGCATCCAGGAGGACCTGCTCCATGATCTTACTGGGCACAGAGGTGAAACTGACTGGCCTATAGTTCCCTGGATCATTCTTCTTTCTCTTTTTGAAAATGGGAGTTATATTTTCCCTTTTCTAGTCACTGGGGACTTCACTGGACTGCCATGACTTTTGGAATATGATAGAGAGCGGTTTAGCAACCTCATCCGCCATTCCCCTCAGTAGCCGTGCGTGTATGCTGTCAGGTCCCATGGACTTGTGCACTTT
>VWZK01011708.1:255272-273257 GCA_013396935.1 Baryphthengus martii | reverse complement strand
TTTTTTTATTACAGATGGACCACAGCCCAACCAGAAATTCAAGACTAAGAGACTAGAGGATATGCAGACCAAAATAAGCCTGAAACTGTAGCCTGGTTGTTAGTCATGCCTTACTTAGCTCATTAGCCCGAGTCTTGTTCCCAGGACAGTTCATATAGTTTATAGTAAAATCCCACAGAATTAAAACAAATATTATTTGGGAAAAAAAACAATCAAACACAACTGTGGTGCCTAGATCCCATTTTTGATTTAGGCCTTACATTTGGCCTTAGGATTAACGGTGAATTTGGGTCTTTGGCTACCAGGATGGGTGTCAGTCCTATAATCATGTCATCCCTGTGCACCCCACCTCCTGCAAGCCTGGCCTCGAGCACTGGCTGTTTACGCAGCCAGGGTGCACAGTGTATCCAGTGACATGGACATCTGCAGGGAGCAGAGGGAATCCCGGCTGCAGCAGAGCCCAGCGTGGTGGCACAGCACCAACCACCCAGAGCGTCCTATGACCCAGGAAGGAAGGCACAGCTGAAAGACTGTTGGGTGCCAGAGCTAACTGGGCACACATTAAAGCAGCTATATGGCTAGTTGCATTTGGACAGCTTTTAGTTTGAGATCAGCATCTAAATTTAGCACTTTGTAGGTGTCCCATATATGCTCTAAACTTCTGTTAGAGTTACTGGAGATCCAGGGGTCAGCTCACTTGCCCATATAGAGGTGCACGGTGCTATCTGCATGTCCTGTGGCTGTTGAGACACGTGCATGTGGCTGGTAGGTATAACACGGACCTGTACCTTTCTGCACTGGAAGCTGACAGGGTACCTCAGATGGCACAAGATGCCTCAGTGCAGGTGACTGAGGCAGTCCTCAGTCCCCTAGTCAACACTGAGCCCTGTGTGAGACTGGAGGGCAATTCGGCTGAGACACTGCTCACCTTCAGTGTGAGCTGAATTGTCACTAGGTTCCACTGACTGTATCGACTAGATCTCAAGTCCCACCCTTTCAGGATTCAGTTGCCTAAACGTACTTCTTTAGTGTCATTTTAAGGACTGTCAAGTAGCCTACCTAACTTCCACCTGCTTTATCAGAGGTTGCAGATCTCCGTGGGTCCTCTGTCTTATCTACCAGTCCTGTGCAGATAGCTTGAGTAGCCCAGGGCGTCTCAAATTGCACTAAATATCTTCAGCCATTGAGCTGAACTGTTTCCATGCAGGGTAAGCTGGGCCCTGATCTGATTGCGAAAAAGTGCTGAAAAAGCACCTTTGTTATTAGGATATTCCAAAAGCATGTGTGTGCCTAAAGCACTTTTTTTTTTCTTGTGCCAGTAGAATGCACTAAGCAGGATCTGCTACAAACCATTCAAATTGCCCTTCTTCCTTTAATGGGACTGTCCAACCTTACTGCAACCTCACAGCTTAACCTACCTGCCAGTGAGTGCAGCAAGCACTGATTATCTCCCTAACCGGCTTAGTGGCTGCAAGCGTTTACCTCGCTCTGCTAACCTCGCTCTGGCCCCCTGTGCTGTTCCAGCAGCACTTACTGTCGGCTCAGAGCCAGCCAGCATCACTCTGTGTCCCATGGGGCCATGTCTCAGGCACTCTGTGCTGCTGCATAACCATTGGTTTCTGGTTGGAGCCAAGAGTTGGCTTCTGGTTGGAGCCACATTGCTGTATCAACCAGAAGAGAGCAGCCTACAGACAAACAGGGTTGGAAGGAGTTGCTTAAAGCTGAGTTCTTGGAAGAAATGACCAAGAAACAGTCATGTGGGTTCTGTGCCACTGACCATAAAGACAGGTACAGAAAAGTGTCCTCTTGCTTATGCTGTTGCTGTCGCCAAAGGTGACCGGTTGCTGACGAGCTACCTTTGTGCCGTTTCATTTAGCAAACACAAAATGCTTTTTGCAGCTTCTTGTGAAGCAGGGCTACCTTCCATATGACCAACATGTTAGTATGCCATAAGGAAGGCAACTAAGAAATTTAAAGCAAGTCAGAATTCTTTTCACAGTGCTTTTGAGTGATTTAGTCTTGAAATGAGTAACTTGAAAGCGCCCAAATCCTTAGTTAATAATTTACATGTGAATAAAGCTGAAGAAATGCCTGAGATTCCAGCTACTTCATTTGATTGCCTCATGTTTACACACTGTGGAGCTCTTTCAGGGAGTACAAGATGTTTGTCATTTGGGTTCCCTGGGATGTTGACATATTTTCCAAGGCTGATGGAATGCATTTGCATGTTTTGCCCTACAGAATTGTATGGGCCTAACTTGTTTTGACATCTACATGTGAGTTCCATATTAGCCTTTAGACTGCTATTGTAAATGTTGCTTTTAGTTATTGAAAATGGCTTCCTTCCTGCCAGGCAGACAGCATTCAAGTTTTCCAATTGTGATTTTTTTTTTGTGTGTGCACATGGGGTTTTGAACTGTTCTTAGAAGATTAAGGAATGGTTTTCCTTTGAATACTCAGGATGCAGACAGAAGGCTCTGGCTGGAAATCCTTCGACAGAGAAAAATGCTCCTTAATAGAACATTTCTTAAGAGCGTTTTTAAGTAAACGTGCAAATACGTGTTCCAGTCAATGCGATTCCCTAGTCCAATCTATTTCAGCAGGTTAGTTTTACTTTGCTTACATGTCATAAGTTGCAGAATTGAGTCATTTAGCAGATGGGTCTAGCTAGGATTCCAGGATCTTATGAGAAGTGTTCTCTTTTGTGAGATCAAAATCTTCATCTATTACCTGAACAGAAAAAAAGTCACATATGAAATTTGGTTGAGACACTGAAGTGGTCACCGTTAACATTTGTGTCTGTATTGCACATGGCAGAAGACAGAACACATTTTTCTTTCAAAATTGTAATGGTTACAAGTATTTTCTTTAGGTCATGGTCCATAAGCAGTAGCTTCCAGTTTTGGCCTTGCAGGGTGTGTGCAACATTATCTGGCCAGTGGAGACAGAAAATACCGGTTGGAATCTTTTTGTCCTACCTAGTGCTCCTTGTGCATTTACACAGTGGGATTCCGTTGCTTAAACCTATGTACTGACTGCATTTTCAAAGCTGTAGGATAGCTGGCCTGGCCTCCAGCTGGTGCTCCGGAAGGGCACAGGTAGGAGCTGTGTTTAGTTTGCCAGCCCCTTGCTTAGGTCCTCAACCACTTAAGCCATTTTTATTATTTTTTCATTCTGAACCCCTCAAACTTGAGAATAAGTGCTTGGTAGGCCGTTGTCCAGGGCAGCACTGGCAGAGATAGTAAAATGTCCATGTCCGCATGGCCTTGAGGTATCTCTGGAAATCTGAGCTGCCTACTTCACCCTCACCAGAGTTCATCAAGCTGTGGCTAGGGCTTGGAGGTGGAGAGCCCTCTGCTATGTTCCTCCTCCCACAGCCAAAGGAAAAAGAAATCCAAATCTTTGTTGTGTCTCTCATTCCCAGCACCCTGCACTTCCCAGTGTAGAAATAAGTGGTCCCAGCCATGGCCCCAGTATACTTTGAGAAGCGAAGTTCAATTTTATCTGTAATGCTGAGAAATCTTTCCCTGGCTGTGAAAATATGGCAGTTCCCTTGGGTTCAGCATTAGCCTCGTGGCTACACTCTTTTGAGGGCCTGTGCAAGAGGCCAGTATCATACCTGTCTGGCAGCTAAGCCAGCAGTTCAGTAGCCTCTAAATCCATCCTGTATTGTTGTGTGCTATGGAATCGGAGTTTTATAGGGATTCCCATCCCTGTGACGTCTTGATCCAAAACACCGGACCTCAGCTCTAGGAAACCTGATGGCACCTTTGGTCCTACTCTAGTGGTAGGTGCTATGGCCAGGTTCCAAATGTGAACATTAATCTGCTAATAGACATGATTTGGGACATTGTTGCTTGAGAGGTAAATGAAGAACCAATGAGAAGTATATCATGAGCATATATGAGAAGAAGTCTTCTGTTCATGTAATTTCTCTCTGTCTCTCTCTTTTGCAGACAGGACAGGATGGGTCATCCCTGAGACCTACACCCACCCGCATTCCTGTGTCAAAAGGTATGAAAGCAGGAAAGCCAGTAATGGCAGCCCCAGGAGCAGGAAATGTGACAAAATTCGAGCCTCGTGCCGAGACTCAGTCTATGAAAATAGAACTGAAGAAATCTTCAGCCAGCAGCTCTGCCTCCCTGGGTGGGGGTCAGGGCTGATGGCAGTGGCTCAGGGGGTATGTTCTGCAGGTTTTACTGCTACCATGGAAGTCAACCCCCCTGTCTGTGTAGTTGCTCACATTTGCCTGTACTAATGAAGTCCTGCAGCTGTCACTTACAACAAACTAATAAGTGTGTGCACTGACTACTTAAATAACAACATCCTTTTGTTTTCTTATTGAAGTTTCAAAAAGAAAAGCCATCAAAAAGGCAGTTGTAGGCCAGGAAGCTTTTCAGCCTAGGACATGAAAATGTGGCACTAGGTTATTAATCTAGGTCAGGAATTCTTGACGAAAGACACTTTTTAATAGATTGAAGGAAGTTTGGTCACTTTCACCAGATTGTCCACCTTAACCAATCACTTTCCACCTTTGCTACTGCATGGGGCACTTTCTTTCATGCCTATGATCACGTTATTGAGATGCCACGTTGCCCAGGGAAAGCAGCGCCAGGAAACGGTGCACTCGAGGGTCCTGTTTTAATGAAAGTTAGTACTTCAGGTGCGGGAAGCAGGGGAAGAGGGAAAGGATGGGCACCCTGTGACCAGCCTTCTTCCAAGGAGTCTCCCATCCAAATCAGCATTTTGCAGTGGTGAGCTGGTTTCTTGAGGTGGTTACAAAATTCAAGGGGGTGGGCAGGTGGCACAGTGTTGAGCCGCAGCACTGCTAAGCAGCAGCTTGTCTCTTCCAAAGTTAACACTTGTAGACAGTACTTACAACCAGGTCCTTGACTTACACACTGGGACACTGCCAGCTCAGGGGTCAGATGAGGGCAAGTGAGCCAACAGGTGTTTAGTCTTTAGAAAAAACCTTGAGAAACATATATCTGGGTAAAATCATTACAGTTCATTTGTGCCTGCTCCAAAGACCACCAAGGCTATGAAGCAGGTCACTCCATTGACTTCACTAAGGTTGTCAGTTTTCCTGGTTGGATGAACTTGTGCTGTATTTAAACCTTAGTTGCCAAGCATCCTTATGGCTTGAAGAGCAGTGGAGCACAGACTGCTGGTGGCAGAAATGGCTATCTAAAGGCACAGTGAAAGACAGAGGGTTTGCTGTGGAAGTTACTCTCAGTCCTCAGTTGTTTGAAATATTTTGTCTTGAATACAGACCGCCTCACAATCCCATGGCGGTTCATCGGTTTTCCTTCCCTCTTTGTGATTCCCTCATTTATATATATGTTTGCATTTCTGAGCATGTTTTAAGGAATTGTTCCAGCATGGAAATGGTGTGGATGCCAATGATTGTTGTGATTGTTTACTTAATAACAGTGAATTTATTAAAGGGCATTTCCATTAAGTGATCAATTTGCACAGAAGAAGGTCACAAGCAAAAGAAATGGATCCAAACAGACTGATAAATGAAGCTCTTAAAGCTTGTATAATACCTCAACCACTAGAGCACGCTGTAAAGGACCACTGGTTAGGAACAGCTTTCAGAAAGCAAGGCAGGAAGACTACCAATAAATAATAAATACAGTTCACAGAAAAGAAAATGCACCAGTGGGTGAAATATTAAATGGCTTTCTGTCTAGGAGAAGAGATTTGATGGAAGAATCTGCCACAGAAGGTCAACAAAATTATATTCAATCCAAGCAATGTTTAGTATTCAGTCTGCACGTTGCATTGCTCTTCAATTAAAAATCAAGACATGGCCATTATCCCAATGTAAACTGCTATTTTATTCCTCACATGAAGGGCATTTTGTGGTGTAAAAGTTGCTGCCACATCAGAAGAGAAGTAGGTTTCAATTTTTACACATGTAGCACCTCCAACACCTGTTAATTTTAAGGTTCTGGTTCCTTTGACATCTGAAAGTCAGATGCATATTAGTAGCATTTTTCATACTACCCAATTTCCAGTATTTCAGCTAAAGCTTGGAAACTGCAATTGGCAAGCAATGTGAGCTACTGTGCCAGAAATACATCGGATCCTCTCAACTAATTGTTATCACTTCAAAGCCTCCATTTGTCAATACATTGTTGCTGAGATCTTACTGTTCTTATTATAACATAGACTTTCTAGCAGATGTTTGAAGAAAACACATTATTAAGAGCTTTTTGCTGGGTATTCACTTTAAAGACTGTCACTGTAGCGTCTTTAGGTCAAAACAGTCATTTAAATAATATTGTGATCATGAGCCACAAGCTAATGTGGCTTGATGCAGTGTTGAACTACAGCTGCTTTAAGCCTTCCTTTTCAGATCCTAGTTTCAAAGAAACTTAGTTCCTTCGTTAACTGTTGCTGTACCCAAGGCAATATTCTATGTGTGCCTGCAATTGAAAAATGTGTTTGCTCTGCTTAAGATCTAAGAAACTAATTCACCTGAAGAAACAAGCCGGCCTTACAGGACCTGAAATCGAGGACACACAAATTAGCAGGCACAAGCTGGGGATTGCTCTTGTAGAGTCAGTAGGAATTCATGAGATAGACTTGAGAAATTCCAGATAGGTCAGACTGAGGATCATGTTATTTTTTCCTGGGGTCAGCACAACAAAAAGAAACTTTTGCTGCATAGCAAAAGCCTGAAGAGTTGGAATCAGGCAACTGGTTTAACCCTTAGCTAAAAATGTTTAGTTGTACTCATAATTTTTAGCATCTGTTTTAATTGACCTGAGATTCTTGTTTCTTTAAGGTAGAAGGGTAAGATGAAGCAAAAAAAAAAGCCTATAGTTCAGAAATCTTAGAAGTTGAAGTGTAATTGGTTTTATTGGAATTTCCTGTGAATCTGAAGACAGTTATGTTTAGTGACTACAATGAGATTCTCCGTTCAGTAGGCCAGCTCCTAAAGGCAATTTACACAACCAAGTCTAAAGACAGTGCCTAAGACATAGAGGCATCCTGAAGATCTTCCTGAAGTTCTGCTGCTCTTGTCTAGCCAGTGTTTCAGTTGTGTCTTGCACTGCAGCCTCTGAGCCTAATTGAGATCCATAATGTAGATATTCTTGTATTTCCTCGAAGGGCTTAAAGTAAAGCCACAATTTCACAATCACCTAAAGTCAGAATGTAACCCCACACTGGAGTCAAAAGCCGTAGTGTCTTTATCTCCTCCAGACAAGAAAGTACTCGCTTCTGTGTGGATGTCCCTTGAGCTAACACAAATATTTGAACTTAACTGGGGTACTGATCTGAACTAGAAGGAATCTGGCAAAAAGCATACAGCCTAGCTTTTAACACAGCTTAGTTCCAGGCTCTCGAGCCAGAAAAAGAAAGAAGAGAGGCACAGGAAACCAGTGGCTGTTTTAAAGTGACTGTGGAATCATGAATGCCTCCTAGGAGATCAAATACCAGACAAATGTAAGGATAGTGTGGCTTATTTTAAAAAGGTTTTGACTGAAACTTTTCTTCAAAGGTAAGAGACGCGTCACCCTTCCCACCAGTATCTGAGGAGACTCAAACCCACATCAGCTCCAGCCAGGTTCACCAGTGGCACTGACAGACAGTTGAGGGGGAAGAAGGTGGCATTCTCATTCTCTCCTGTAAAGGCTGTGCTGTTCTGCATGGAGGGCTTTAGTATTCACTGAGCAGAAACAAGAGAGTGGTTGAGTGGTCAGGATATTGAACTAGGAGGAGGGAGCCCCCCTGGATTCTGGTCCCTGTTCCAAGGGCTGCCTTTGAGCCTGGCCTTTTATGAAAAGAAGGCTTATAAGATGAAGTGTCTGTGTTCATCCATCCCTCATCCTCACTGATGAATAACATTCAGCCCATCAACCAAATTCAACCACATAGGGGTCTCCAGAATAAGAAGTTCTTCCAGTTTAATGAAAAGGGCAACAGAGAAGAGGAGCAAGACCTTAGCAGTGCCCCATTGCGTGGAAGAATGTAGCATGAGCTCACCTTCATACAACCTCAAAGAATGAACATAAGAGAATGATGTCAGAAATAACCACAAGGACAAGCTTTGTTCAGAGCTCAGATTTTACTAGGCACCAAACAATCAAACTCTGATACACCAATCCATAGGAATATATTAGGGCCTTTATTTACAGGACTTCTTGTATATTCTACGTTATTGGATTACAGCACAGAAACCAAGCCTTCCTCTGCCAAGGTGATCATCTAGAACGACTCATCCTCATGCTTTCTCGGTCTTACTTTTTTCTCTGTATTGATTTTTTTTTTTTTAATGAAAACAATTTCAGTAGTAAATTGCACTCAACTCGAGTAGTAATGATAATCACAGTGCTTCATCAGAAACTGAGATGGCTGAGAACCAGTCTTTGTGTTTTTGGTAGAATTCAATGTCTGCTGGAGATATGCCCTGTTCTGACTGACTGCGTGGCCATATGAGCAGTTGTGGTAACTCAAGCCCAGCAGTGGGAACATGTGGCTTAGGACAGCAGAAAGGTGGAGAGGGGGAAGAGCAGGGAAAATTCCAACCCATTTGTGAGCAGCACACATGGACTGAGAAGGTTCTCCAGATGATCTTAAATCTACTAATAATTTTTCCACTGTGTTCCCTAGATCAGATCCCGTCACCTGAATTACTGTTACATATGAGTATTGCTAATGTAGTCATTAGAGGAGCAATACACTTGAAAATGAGGGAGCACAGAACTTTAGCCCTAATGCCTGTGGGATTTCTCTCAGATGCTAAGTAAATGATAGAAAAAACCCAGATTTTTATTTATTTTACAGGTTTCTTTCCTTTTGTGACATCAGTTAGTGTGATTGTTCAAAAAACAAATAAAACTTTGTGACTCTTCTGAATATGTCCATAGAGTATATATGTTATCATATTGAAACCTCAAACTACTTACAGCACATAGTAATTAGCATCATGTGAGTCATCTCTAAAGTCAGTTAATATGTTGATTCATGTCAACTGGATGCCAAGTCATACGTGATTGCCTGAAATATGCTACACAAGTTATAAAACATGCTCAATATTTACATGAATATTCAGTAATTCTGATCAGATGTTTAAAGAGAGTAAGTTACTGTCCTGCTGGTTTTCAGGTACTTGGAGTAGGTTGTGACAGTCAGGACAATTTTCAGACCAATTATGTGTTACTGTCACACATCAGTAGCCGATTTCATTGAGTCGCTTTGAAACCTGTAGTTTGCTGGCAGCAGTTTCTGTGAGCTCATCTTTCAAACTTGTTTTCTTTCAGGAGAATGTTTTTTCTCCTCTCCGTCAGTGTGAGTTATCCTCTTTCCCTTAATTTTGCCTGAGCTCTCTCAGGCAAAACTGTGCGCAACATTTCTCATTATAGATGTTTGATCAGATGTTGAATCTTACTCCCTATACGCTGCTCTTACTTGGCTTTTTGGAAGATGCAGTCAGGGTTAATACCCCTCAGATACGGAGCTATCGGCTCCGACAGTCAGGTTTGAATCACTCAGGTATGAATGGTTCTTCACTTTGAAAACACTCTTCAGGATTTTAAAAAGTAGAAATACTGATGTATGATCCTCTTCTCTTGCTTGGGTGTGCGTTGTCTGTGATATATACTATTTTGTATTATCTGATGTTATTTGTTTGTATATATTGTAAGATGAAATTAAACTTTGTATGTTAAAATGTCAGCTGATGTGCTTCATTATATGAACCAGTGTTTTTTACAGGCCGCCGGTAAATGATATGTTTCCTGGAAAAGTTCTCGTTTAACATCAGTGGGACTGAAAGTAGAATTAGCAGTTTTACATGAGCTTTGTTATCTTTTCTTGTCATTAAAATAAATTGTTTTGTTGTGAATTTCAGTGACTTCATAGCTCTTGAAATACTCACATCTATAACCCTAGAAAAAGTTGTGTAACCATCTCCTATAGATATAATCATATTCCTACAGAGGGTGGTCCAACAGAACTCTGACAAAACCTGCCCTCCTATAATTTTAGCTTAATAACTGCTCAGACACCTCTTAGCATATACAGTATGTGTGTGTATATGTGTGTATAATATATATATATAAGCATTTGAAATACAAACAACTGATAAACTAAGAGCATACATATATGTATGTGAGAAATGAATGAAGAAATTAATGCTAGGAGTGGAAATTACTTGATTTTTTAATTATTTCTCCTACTCTTTTCTGCGTAATAGCTATATTTGATCTGTAGGAGGAAGATTGATTCTGAAACCTGCTGTAGGTTTGCTGTTCATTCAGTGGTTGAGCCTTTACAAGGAGCATGATGTTTTTCAGCTACCCATTTAGTTCTTAGAATTTTGTATCTAAAGTCTGTATTAATATATAATGTGCATAACGAATATTAAGAAAAAAAAAGTTTCATATAGAGTTTGTGTGACTCCCATTGAAGTTACTGAGACAGTTCACCTGAGGTTACAATCTGATATTAAGTAAATGCAGCTTTTTACATCATATCCACAAGAGCTTGAAGTTAGAGAACAGTGTGGCTTGTAAGGTAAAATCATACTGTAGTTTCTAGTCCTTTCACGTCCATTGCTCAAATTTGGTAGAACTAGTATACATATTTTGCTGAAAATTATTTGTTAATGATAAATTATATGGAAAATAAATACTCTCTATTTAGGGTATTCTATTATTTCATTTGTCTTCACATATTTTCTTTAATGTGACCCTAGCCCTGCTTTTCTGATTCACCTTGTATGAAAAGCATCCTTGGAATCTGCCATCTAGTGGCAAAGTTCTGGCATTCAGAGTACACAGAAAACATTTTGATTTTTCTTTCGTCTTATAATGTAACTTGATCAAACATTTTGCAAATATTAGGAAGCAGATAAAACAGAAGTCACTAAAAATGTAAATGGGAATAATGATACAATCAGTGTCATTTCTTGGGTTGTGTAAGAGGAAGGAATCGTAAAAAACATTTCAATTAAGAAAATTAGTATTTCTGAAAATGTATTTACTGTATGTTTTTAGTTAGCATCGGTACAGTTATGTTATTTGAAATCCATCAAATACACCTTTTCAGAAAAAAATGTAATTGATAGCTAAATTCTTAAAAGTTGCCTGTAAGAGCAGTGTACATAGATAGCAAAATAGAAGACACAGTCATAAGTACTTCAGCAGAGCCCAGCGATTAATCAGGATCAGGAATCTCCAACATTAATAAATTTAACTCACCCTTTCAAAGACCATGCCAACACTTAGTTTTAGTGGCTGAAATTTATCCCCATTAAAGTCAGTAGCAAAATTCAAGCAGCCTTGTGGAATAAAACCAGTATAGGTTTCTACGCCAACTTTAAATAAAAGTGAGAAATGACCCCGTACCTCTTCCTCATCCCCATTTCAGAACTGCCAGCAGATTTACAATGGATTTGCTTAGACAGGATACAAGAGAATCCAACTCCAAGTCCTCTTCTACCTGATTTGGATATGGGAATGGAACCTTGGTGTCCCTGTGGTTTATAATCTGTTCAACTGTATTATTCTTTGGATGGCCAAATGATGATCTTGCCATTGAAGTGGGAGCCAAGGGCCCCTGAGCCCTAGCCTGGTACTAATTTCCTTTCCCTTTGTAGCATTAGCAGGGACAGTTTTTATCAACCAGTGATGTGAGAGTTAAGTCTGTGAGACATTTCTAGCAGAAAAATGCTTTGCGCTGCCGCTGTGGTTGTTCTTCTTTAAAGTGACTTGTAATGCATTTGCAGTTTCACAAAACAAAATGTTTTGCTCTCTTCTCTTCTAGAGAGTGTCATCATTCACCAGTTACGCATGAACTCTAGATGAGTTACCGCCCCCCACTATACGCTTTCTGTGTGCACTACCTTCCTTCCCAGTCGGATGGATCACTGTAGAAGCTCTCTGCCGTCAACACCAGGGCCACTTATGCTACTGATTATTCGTGGAAGTTATTTATTGCTTCCATTAGATTTTATATATTTTTTTTTTCTTGGTAGAGCTTTAAGAATGAAGGGCCTTGCCGATATTTTGAAAGTACATAGTCGGAGAGAGAGAAAGCAGTCTTTCTGCCAGCTGAATTTCACTTTTATCTGCAAAGCCTAAGGCACGCGCGTGATTTTGTTTGATGTTTGCCATATAATTTATTTTTATAATACACTTTGTAAAGTAACTGTCCCAAAGTTGCAATTCCTGTTGTCCATGGCGCATTTATTTGTAGAATACACTGTCAAAATTGCAGTTTGATATTTTTGTAATAGAGAGTATGTAAAGAAAGAAAAAGTTAACTTCAGCAATGTCTTGTGTTTAAATGGAAAAATGCTTGGCACATTTTTTTTTTTTATTTTTTTTTTTTGCCACTGTGAGATTCTGTGAGACTAAATACTCTGAACAGACTGCTGTATGGAATTTGTACCATTGCAGAATATTTGTTGCACTGTGTGATGGTTTGGCATAAAATTAAGTATTAAAGTCCAATGCCTTGAAATACAACCAGATTTACTCATTTTAAACAATGTAAGCCAGTTTTTAAAGCTGTGATTTTTTTTTCTATATAATGTATGTTTTTACTTCTGCCTGTACCAAAAAAAAGTTGATTTTCATTACACTGTAACTAATAAATGTTCACAACTATGCAAATGTAATCAAGCGTTTGAATTTTAACTCTAATTTCTTAAGGCCACCAGTACTTATATATGTATTTGTTTATAGGGGCAGAATGTATGGTGTTGGAAGTTCCTTTTTCTGACTGGCATCTCCCTGTGGTATCACAGGGATGCAGAGTAAAACTGATTCAGATGTCAAGATACAGCGAGGGATATCACCAAGCCTTCAGTGGCTTCTAACTTTCTGCTTTCCTTGCATTGGCAGAGGTGTTTGGCTGGTGAGACTGTATAATTGAGATGATACTCACTCTGCCACGCACTGAAGGGTGCATTTTACACTGGGAGCTGTAGCTTTTCAAATAAAATCCAGAGTTCTGTGGCAACTATGCTTAAAATGATTTTTGAATGAATTATATATAAAGCTGGATACAACCCAGGCAGAGTCTCTCTTATACATTTCGTAATGACTTATTTTTAATCCGAGTCAGTGGTGCATATTTAAAATACTGCAGATTTTTTAATTGCAGAAGCTGCTGGGAGAAACTGTTTTTTGGAAGGGCAAACGGTGTTGCTTGCAGGAGGTACGCTGTGAGATGCCAGAAAGTGTGCATTAACTCAGCGTCCCATTGAGCTGGCCAGGTCAGTTCAGTCTTTGAAGCTGTAATATCGCACTGCTATGCAGTCAATTTGAGCTTCATGGGAGCCAGGGGAGCTGCTTTGCCTTCTAGATACGAGTTCTGCGGCAAACGCTGCATTGTAGAGAAGCAGAATATTCTGGGACCCATATACACTTACTCGGAGTTGACCTGCATTGTAAAGAGTTTGCTAATACACCTATATTGAGTAAACAAAATAAATGCTGCTTGTCTTTGCAAAAGAGGCATTTTGTTGGTATAGCTTGTGCTTCAGCTGGTACATCACGTTTTTTAAAGAGCGGTTTGGGGCTTTTTTTATAGCAGACAATGCACGCCAATAACACAGCTGTGTCTGGAGGTCGTATTTTGGAGGGAGTTGAGAGGAATTCCAGTTTTCAGAGAGTAATACAGCTGAGGTGAATAAAGTTTAGTACGTGCCACATTTCAATTTACTGTACAGTGGAATGAACATTGTAGTGACCCAGATCTTCTATTTTCAAGGCATTACTTGGGAATCAAAACCTATCCATGTTAAGAACGATATTAAGCTGATCTGGAATGCGATTGCTGGCTATTTGAAAGTGACAGCTTCTAAATATGTGTAAGATATAAGCAAAATCTTATTCTGAAACTGAGTCTAGATTTAAAAGATTCCAATCAAAGTAGAAAATATTTTTCCTTGTCTAGATTTTAATATAAAGCCGATTCAGTATGAGTGTAAGTTGTCCCCTTTTGGTTTATGATTCCTAAACAAATAAATAACCTTTTCTAGTTTCACAAATACATTCAGATTTCAAGCTCTAAGAAATAAAGGTTTGTTTAAAGCACAAATACAGTCATGGTGTATTTGAAATCATTTAGATTTAAAAGTAGTTTTGACGAACTGCAGCAGTTTGGAGTAGGAGACTGGTTAACACTGGTCATAAAAGATGCGTGGTGATACACACTGTTCCATCGCTGACAGTGGCTTTTTTTCAGCCAGAATAATAAATTCTGATCTGACACCTGGCAAGCAGCTGAAGTATTTCATAGAAATGCCTGGAGGGTGAAACTCACATGTGCAAAGGGTGCATTGACAGGTGTATTTAATCTCCAAAGCATTTATATTCCTGGTTGTTTTTTCACATTAAATATTTTGGGGACACTCAGGAAAAAATCTGTTAACATGGACTGAAGATGTGATTAGTTTCTATAAATATTGTCATTTCAAAGGATGTAATCAGGACCTGCATTCAGACCAAGACAATGTAGAGGCTGCCCTGGGCTGTAGCTTTTAAGCAATTGAAAACCAGTGGAAGGTCTACTTTGCTTTTAAAGATCCCTTAGTGTCTAAAGAGGACTGAAAGACCTGTGTTAGTATCATTATAGGTGAAAAAATACAGTTTGAATCCATTAAAAAAAATATCAAATACTTTGATTTCTAGAGATAAACTCTGTAGCCAGTGAGTTTTCCTTTTGCCTCACTGTCAAACACAATTGGACCACAGAGGAGACAAAGCTGCCTGTTCTGTAGAACCATCTCCAATGTAGAAAACGAGATATAAAATGGAGATTACTGCCCCGACTGTTCCACCTCCTACTGTGAATTGCTGCATTTTATCTCTTCTTCTGAACAGTTTTTCACTTGAAAAATCCATATTTAATGCTTTATGTTATGTAGATTTGCTCCCTAAAATAATCTGTTTGGCACTTAATGCATTTTGTTTGCTTTGCCTGTTCTACATATTAGGGGATTTAACTGCATAAGGTTTTATTTTTTAAATTTTATTTTTAAAAAAGTATTTATTAGCTACGTCTTTCCTAGACACAAGTGGACAATGTGATAAGGTAAGTGACTGGAGAAGATCATTTTGGAGGCTTCAGAATTTTTGGAGGAACAGAATTAAAAAGTAAATGCTAGTCAGTGGCCTTTTAGATTAACTACAATACAATCATTCTGGTACTATTTTAAGGCTCATTTTATAGCCCTGAAATCAGATCTTAGTTTTCAAATTAAAATTTTGTAAGTTAAGCATTTATTCATAGGTAGTCTGATAGATATTTGCTTCTGCCTTGCTTTAAAAATGTAGCACATCGAGGCCCTGACTATGCCATGTGTCTGTGTAGCACTTGTCGCTAGGTGAATGGCTAATAAATCAATTTGCCATTTCACATATTAAAAAAGGAACATTATAAATGTATGTTTCAATAAGTATTTTTCTTTTTCTTTGCTATACCCATTCATCTTAATAACTGCACACAAACCAATGTGAAGTGTGCGACATCTCATAGCACATGAAATGATCAACATGAAATTTCACGAACACGAAATTTAGTTGGTTACCCTTGCCTGGGTATAGATGAGTTTGCCTTAGCGTAAAACTGTGAAATAACATCCAACCAAGACCTCAGCTTGCCAGTGAAAAAGTAAAATGAATATACTGAAGTATTTATGCTAATATTATTTTTTCTGTTTGTTTTTTTTTTTTTTCTCTAAAGAATGGAAGTAAGGTATACCCTGTGAGGGTATTATTACTGAGAAAGTAGTGATTTTGGTAAAAATAAAAATCACATTTCTAATCAGGCTCAACAAGGCTCTGAGCAACCTGATCTAGTTAAGGATGCCCCTGCTCACTGCACGGAGGTTGGACTAGATGACCTCTAGAGGTCCCTTCCAACCCAAACCATTCTATGATTCTACGATTCTAATTAACCTAACTGTTACAGTGCAAAATATATGGGTAGGCCAAGCTTAGAGATGAACATACGGCCTTAGATACAACTAATGGAAAAGAGACAGCCAAGAGTGGATCCGATCTGTACGATACATTAAATGGCCTCTCTGTTTCAGATCATGCAGAAGAGCAAGCAGAGATTAGTTCAGACACCTCACGTCAGCTGTTCTTTGTCAATATGGCAACACTTATCCCACAAGAATGGCCACACCACACCTTGTTCAGCTCAAAATCCACCATCACCACTGGGTGGAAAGCAGGAAGTTCTCCTGTTCTCTCGTTTTTCCACATTTCCCAGATTTATCCTGGGGTTTTGTGTCTATGGCTACATTAGCACATCATTCCATACAAATGGAGAAGATCAACACATAAAAGTTCTGGGTCACTTCGTATCTCCATCAGACACGATTTGAGGCTCTCCTGGACTGGATTTGGTCTGGTCTCCAGGTGAAATGTGCTCCCTGCGGGTTGTTTTGAGACTGAAGGAAAACTTTCGCATCAACTCGTTTGCTTTCTGAGGGCCTCTCTGCAAGATCCTCTAGGAAGCACCCCACTGTTCCTCTGCCTGTTTCACACAAATGACAGTACCACATCAGTGTCTCCATCACCTGGCCCACAGCCCCACACCACTACTGTGGCTACCACCCAACCACTGGCAGAGCCCATGCCCAGTCTAACCCCTGCAGATTTCCACACAAATTTAACGTGCCCTTTCTTGTCAGTCCTCTCCCACCTGGCAGCATCATCCCAATATTGCCCCTCTGTTATCCTGCTGCCAGAGAAATTCCTTCTCATCTCACTCTTGTTCCCTTGGGATCCCAAGCTGCACCTCACTGGATTTTCTGAGAGTAAAAGTCATTATAGCTGAATGTTGTAATTGAAAACAAAAGGTAACAAAGAGAAGGGTGATAATAGGGACAAGCGGATTAGTTAGGCGGAGTGACAGCAAGAAGTAGGGCCAAGAGAATGGAAGGGGTAAATTAGGAATGAAATATAGCTTTAGAACAGATGCCACAAGGAATACGATTAAGTTTTGAACTCTATATAATTATTTAGGCACCAAATTCATTCTTCAGTTTTAGATGCTTAAGTGTCCAAATTTCCCATGCTGTCTAGAGAGATCTTTTGAGTGTCGAGAGATGACATTTGCACAAGTCATTTGCTCCCCCCAGTGGCCTTCGTTGATACTTTCGATTCTTCAGAGAACTAAAACGGAACTCTGACAGGCAGCTAAAAAGTCTTAGACTGGATTACATACTTATAAAGCTTTTTAATTAAATATTTTAATCATTTTCCTAAAACCAAGTAGATACATAAATACTTGCTCAAAGTGGATTTTTACCACACTCTATATAGGGATTACAGTCTTCACAAAACAAACTTTAAAGTGCCAGTAAGAGAGAAATACAGACTTTCAATGTTGCAATGGCTTGATCAATGCCTGTTAAATCAGGTGTTTTGGGATACAAATACACACTGCCACACTGCTTCCCACAAGGTGACTAATGAGTTCGACAGAAGCTGGATTAGTTTGTAAGGGACAACAACAATCGCATCCGCATTCACTGCTCTGAGTCACTCACACGCCTCCTGACAACAGAGCAGGAATGTAGCACAGAACGACTCTGAGCAGCGATGGTTGGTACGAATGGCTTCACTAAAATAAGCTTTTATAACACCGCTGAGAGACGCCCTACGTTATTTTCTCTCTACAGTGGCACCGATGCTGCTCCTATTTATGAGAGCAGGAAGCTTAAGGTAACTTCTCCATTTTCGAACGAGTGAATGCTTTTTACAGTCCAATGCAGTGGGACCATAAACGCGAGGGGGAGCCTTTCACTGCAGCCCCGAGCCGGGGTGACAAGGCTGCAGGCCCAGGGCTTCTCTGCTCAGAGGCTGTCGCCGCCGGCCGCGCTGGCCTCGCCCCGGCCCGATCCACAGGGAGACCAGAGGGCTGCCGCGGCAGGTACCCTCCCGTGAGCACAGGGCCGGGCAGCGCCCTGGGAGGGCACCCGGCCGGGACCTAAACCCCTCGGCG
>VWZK01011708.1:236430-255123 GCA_013396935.1 Baryphthengus martii | reverse complement strand
GAAGACCCGCAAACCCGATAACACGGCGTTCAAGCAGCAGCGGCTGCCGGCCTGGCAGCCCATCCTGACGGCGGGCACGGTGCTGCCGGCCTTCTTCATCATCGGCCTCATCTTCATCCCCATCGGCATCGGCATCTTCGTCACCTCCAACAACATCCGCGAGTACGAGGTGCGCTGGGCAGGGGGCCGGCGACACACGGGCGGGGCGGAGGGAGGACAGCGTAGGCCGGTGGGTGCCTGGGACTGGCCGTGTGTCAGGCGGGGCGGTGATTTGGAGGCTCCCGGAGGCCGCTCGGGGGGCGCCGGGCCGGGCGAGCGGTGTTAGGGATCGTTTCCCCGTAGGCGGCCTTGCGAAATCTGCCGCCGTCTCTTCCTGCCGGTCCTGGGCGGGAGGTGGAAGTGGCTTACGCGGCGAGTGTGATGAACGGACACTTCCCTCTGGCTGTTCGATTCTGTTTAACGTTAGCGCTCTTTAATAAACAATCCATTAATTAACCCGAGCAGATACTGAGCTTACAGAGTGTCCGTCCTCCAGATAGACTGGTAGCCCTCCTGTCAGCCTTTGCCGGTGCTCCTGAGTGATCTTCCAGGGAAATTAATGCTGGTATTTCGTCAAGACAGCACAGTGCAGGTTTTGCTCTCAGTAGTACAGCAATCACGTGCATCATCTTGGGGATAGCTTGTGGCAATGCGTTACGTATCTTTAAATGTTCCAAAGTAATTGTAGTTTCAGGATGAAGCTCTGTGGTCAGCGTATCGCTGTAATTCTTCTGTGCACTAATGATTTAATGTTTTAGATGTTCTATGGGAGATCAGGGTGTCCACTGTAAACTTAGAAACAAGGATCGAAGAGTGTGGCTTTTTCTGATTATACTTGCAAAACCTGCGTCCTTTACATCTGATGATGAACTACACCGCTGCCGTGAAAAGTTGCTGAGCGTTAACTGAAAACTAAGCTGAATGCCGCAGGTCCATTTGATAACAGAATGACTTTGTGTTGGAAGGAAACAACCCAAAGGGCTTAGGGAAAACCTTGAAAAGCGAATTGACATCTATGACTAGTTTCAGTGAGCTCATGAGAACAAGATGAATTGTAACAAAAAAAAAAGTGTAGTTCTTTTTTTTGGACTGCCATCCAAAAATTAATTTTTAATTCTAGTTATCAGAGTAAGCTATCACTTTCAGATAAGTAGTGTTCAATGCCGTGGTTTGGCTCCTAGTACCAATGTGGCCATGAAGCCCGATTAAAGAAATTCTGAGGCAGACAACGAATGGGATTGTATTTTCATAGTTCTGTCAAAATGAAAACAATGTTATAATAAAATAAATTTAAGGTTTATTTTCTTTTTATGTTAAGAATTAAAATTCCAGACAAGGAAAGAGAAAGTGAAAGAAGTGTGGGGGAAAAAAAACCAAACAACAAAGCTGAAGTGTGTTTTACCGTGTCCAAATGTTATATGTAAGCATATTTTTGAAAAACAATTGCATCTTGTGTCAAGGTTTGATGCTGTGCAGAACATCCAAAAATTGACACAAGTGCTTCAGAGAACGTTGCCAAGTTGTCATAGGCATGTAGACTTTTAAATTGTCATGTTTTAGTCATATTTAATGTAACTACAATCACATATTTTAAACATGACACTTGATGGAGAGAAGAAAAACATTATCCTTGCCCTCTGACTTTTTTTTTTTTTTAAATAGCATTTAAAATAGCTTTTTCTATAGTAAAGCAATACAGTCGTAGATCATAATGATTGAAACGTAAATATAATTGCATAAATATATATATATTTTTTTCATTATGACTGGATCTGCATTAATCTATAGGGACAGGAAATGCATCAGAGTTTCATGAGTCCAGAAATGTAAGCAACTTCTTGTGCTTGTATTGCTGTTGTATGCATCTACAGAATTTTTGTATACTTCTGCTGCTTAGCAGCTCTGTCATGTACTCCCGCTAAGTTCCAGTAGGAGCCAAAACCAACGTGTTCCCACCTAACGTACAGTACAAAAATCCATAGGTGAGCTGGGAACATGACTGATGCTCCCCTACGCAGTCTGATTGCATATAGAAAGCGGCAGTAGCCATTTATATTTGGAAAATAGTTGGCAGGTGCTGGCATTCCACCCTTCCAAATTTCACGATACTCAAGATTGGAAAGGGTTTCATTCATTTGTTCGTTTGTTTTACTGTGGGGGTTTACTCTCGTGTTATCCACCTCACGTGAAGCTCTCCCAAGTCAGCTCATTAGGTTTCACGAGGACTGGAGTGAGAACGAGGAAGCTGGGGTTCTGTTCCCTGATCCTCATGTGTGTTTTATCAAGTGTTACAATGCAGAAATTCTGTGAGTGAGATTATCGTTCAAAAGGCAGCTTGGAAAAAATACACATTAAAAAAGGCTTTACAATTGCAGCAACAAAACGTAGATGAAGTATTTCACGGCCCAACATTTGGTCTCTAAACACCAGTGAAGGATGCTGTTTAAGACACTGTTGTCACCTATGTGCTTAGCTGAGATAAGTCCCCAGTTAGTACGCTGGCTTTTGTTAGTAACCTCCAAATGTTATTCACAAATAGCTGTAAATTTAGCTCTGGGAGACAAGACATGTAGAAGCTAGAGGCAGTGACTAAGCTCTTTCAAAAATGTAATTGGGGGAGGAAGCAGAGGTAGTTATTTCCACCTACCTCCTAGACAATAGCATACTTGTTAAGTGCGTGTTCGTGCATGTAGAAAAATGTATTTATCTGCTTGTAAACTAAATGTATTGGAGGTGAATAGGTTTTACAGTTTACGCCCCTGAAATACGTATTTATGTACACTTCGCATCGCCCTTTCGTGAAACTAGATATTGCAGCCATTAGTATCTCTGTGAACTCTGCTGTTTTCATACAGGTGCAAGGACTGAGCAGCAAAATGTAGCTTTTCCATTGATTTCCTGTATAAGCTCTCCTGAATTCAAATGTGGAAGATTTCCAGTGGCTTAAGTGTACTAGAATTACAGAGGTTTTGTGTTTGTTTTTCTCTAGCATCTTCTCACTGTTTCAAAGGGTATAAACAGTCATTTATCTTGGGTCTGTCATGAAAATAGCTAATTTGGGTGGAAGATGAGAATCAGATGTGTAAATATGTCTTTTTGCTCTGTTACTGAATGGTGAAAGAATCCTGAGATTTAGTTTGTTTGTTTAGTTATTTTTAGAATGGGTCAGAAGCATTGACAGAGCATATTGAGATGTGATAAAAATTGAAGAATACCCAAAACGTTAATTGTGTAGGGAAGAGATCTTTGTGCTGTGACTGCTGCCGTGAAATGCATAATCGTAATTAGAAAGCCAGATAGACTTCAAGGCATGCCTGGGAATGAAGAACTGAAAGAAGGTAGATTTACTGTTGTGTACATCTTCAGTGTTGTGTGCAGTTCCCGTTTCAAAAATGATACAGAACTTAAAACGTCCAGTGAGGGACAGGAAAGAGGAACAGAGTTAGGGGATGCCTTTTATACAGGGAGTGGCCAAGCAAAGTGAGATAAGTATGTGGCACCATATGAAGTCTACGAAATCATAAATGGTTTGGAGAATACGTATATGTGATAGTTATGTTATTTCTATGCTCAAACATATAAATCAGCTGAGAAAGCTTGGAAAGCTGGTGGTGCTGGACAACCTGGATATACCCAATGTCTTTAGATCAGGGGTTGTTGGGAAGGGCTAGCTCTATGTGGCTTTGTTATACTCAGCTACTGGCCGATCCCTGGGTCAGGGGGATTCCTGCCATGGACCTCAAAGTCCTGCTTTTGTTATTTTGTCCAGAGGTGAAGACAGATAGACCCATCCATTTAAATAAGCTCTCTTAAATAAGCTCTCTGTTGAATGCGAGTGTGGATGCAGAGAAACCCGCTTGTGCTGGCAGTTACTGTACAGGAAAGGTCTTGGATAACATTCAGCCGATAGCAGTGGTCAAAAGTGTGGTTCTGTTTCAATGTATGTGAATTTAATTAGTTATATTTTTTTAAAGTGAAGTTTCCAGATCCTGCAACCTTGGATTATTTGAGTTTGTTCTTGATCTAAAACTTCTCCGCTTTACTGGAGAACTAGCTCAGGATATGGAGGTTTAAGTCCTTTCTAAAGGAAATGCTTGCTTAAGCTTAATTTAGCAGGAAAAAAACCCACAGCAGTGAGTTAGCCTTGAACAAATGAGATGCATTGTTTGTTGAGAACAGTGGTGGTCTGTCTGCCTGCTGTAGCTAAACAGCTTTTCAGGACTGCTGCAGTAGTGCTATTTCTAGATCAGCATAAACTCAATATCTTGTTCAGCGAAGGAAGCAAAGATTATGTGACCTTCCCTCTCTCTCTGCCAGCTAATAGCTTCTGAAGCCGACTCGTTTGAGCTCGCCTCGTTAGCCTGGACGTCTCATCTGTCAGAGATCTGGCAGCAGAGCAGATGCTAATAAAAGTGCCAAAGGAAGGGCTGCAGCTTAATAGCAAGGAAATGACAGGAAGGGGGACCTTGAAGAAGATCCAGAAGAAGACAGGCCTCAGTTGTTCCATAAACCTTGAAACTGCATGTTTATTTTAACTAACCTTAATAGAGGAATTAGGGACATCATAAATCACTCTCAGTTCTTGGTAATGGCATAAATCAGGGCAAACCCTTTAACGCAGCCTTTTGTAAAATTCTATAGGTGTTATAGTTTAAATGATCCTGCTGTTATACCAAGTTAACCACAACAAGCTGTTTACATGACACCAATTTGAGTCTAAATAGGAAGTTCATAATAAGTGTAGAAATATACAATTTATAGGCAGGTGGAAGCTTTCTCCTGCTACGCTTGGAGCTAGCTGGCCAAGTCCGAGTTAATTCTTGCCAGCCATTCATATATGGGAGCTGTACGTGAGGGGGAGCTGATGTGGTCAAGGGAATTCAGTTGGCTTGGGCCATAGGGTGAACTCCTGGCTGCTAAGGATACGATATGCATACTATTGTCCAGGTAGCTTTTATGTACAGATTTCAAATATTGGCTTTTTTTTTGAGCCACACTGTTAAAACCAGATAATATTGTATAAGCCAGATTAACACTGATCATCTTTCTTATCCGTCTACTGGTATTTTACCGTTCCTGGCAAAACAGTATTAGTGGCTTCGTTTTCCCTATTGTAGGACAGTTCTTGAGCATTAAGTGATTTTTTTTTATTTTTATTTTTAAATATTCCTTCTTTTTAATTTTTCTGACTAATTAGCTGTATAAAAATGGTAAGCAAAGCAAGTTTTGTAAGGCAACCCTTTTTAATTAAATATCTAGCCTTTAAAAAATGTAATTTCTCTGGAAAGCATATAAAAGCTCAGATCTTTTTGTCAGAGTGTGTGTGTGTGTGTGTGCGTGTGTGTAAACATCACGTTGTCTGGAGTATCTGCTGTTTGTGTTTTGGTGTGTGCTTTTTGTTTGGTTTGGTTTTTGTTTTGTTTTTGTTTTCCCCCAGCAGTAATGGTCCGTATCAGTGTTAAATTTGTTTGATGCTGAAATAGAGCATAACTGACAGAATCACTAAATCATTTAGGTTGGAAGTGACCTCCTCTGAGATCACCAGCTAGGCTTGAATGGGCTTTTGGAATTGAGGTGTAAAAAGATAGCAAAATAAATGCCATGTCAGTTATCTGGCTTATTAATAATTTTCCCTTACTCTCCCATTGTAAATAAATGTGTTGGTTTGTTGTTTGTTTGGTTTGGTTTTTTTTTTTCTATTGTAGATTGACTATACTGGAACAGAGCCTCTTAGTCCCTGCAACAAATGTTTAAATGTGTCCTGGGACAGCACTTGTACTTGCACCATCAATTTCACGCTGGACCATTCATTTGAGGTATGCTGCCCTGTAAGCAAAGTGAAACTACAACAGTTTGTATGGTTTATTTCATAATCGATAGGAAAACTGTACCACTTAAGTCTTCTTTTTTTTTCTGTTTTAAAGGATTATTTCTCGTTTTCCTATGAAGTTGGATCTGATTTTTGTGTGCTTTTTCAGTAGCAGGGATGAGATGGTTTTTAATGCCTCTCTTTATCTGGAGATGTACAACGTTAAATGGAATGCATGTGTTTTACACATTTACATTTAATCTATGTGTCATAGCCGGAGAGTAGGTCAGCTCTTCCTGCATGATTTACAAAAATTCAAAGAGTTGAGAATATCAGATAAGTGCTTTTTGACAAATTGGAGGCCAATAATGGGCCTTACGTGCTTAACACTGGACAAGGTAGGTGTTGGAATGAGTGCTGGTGGATATCATTCCGATAGCTCATGGCATGTTTATACTGTTTGGCTTCAGGATGCCAGCGTATGTTAGGATGGTACTCTTACGTATTTCGTGTGAAGGAAGGATTGAGCTTCTACTTCATGAATGTTGCTGTGAAGTAAACACAGAGTTTAAGAGGTTAAAATTCAAGGTTTGTGTGAATGAAAACCTCTCTTGCCCCATCTTGCTTTTTGTAGAGCAATGTCTTCATGTATTATGGACTTTCCAACTTCTATCAAAACCATCGGCGTTACGTGAAATCTCGAGATGACAGCCAACTGAATGGAGATAACAGTTCACTACTTGTAGGTATTTATGCTTGGATGTTAATAAGGAACTGACTTCTGACTATTGCATAAATCACCACATAGCAGAATATTTAGTTTAATAATAATGAGATGCTAGAATTTTGCATAACAGAAGACAACTGTAAGGAATGAATTTTTTGTTTACAGAAAATAACTGGGTAAAATACTGTAAAATTTCACAACAGTCATTGCAGATAGCGATCCGGTACTTCAGTCACTTCTCAAACTGGAATAGTTTTAAATGGTTATCTTTACACTGTTAATCTTCAGTCAATAGTATCTATCTGTATCCATGCCGTCTGAAGTTTTTTTTTTCAATATAAGATAATATTCAGTTACCTAGCATTTGATTTGGATGTTGCAGCTAAAGGGGTCCATTTTTGTTCAGTGTTGAACATCAGCCATATTGGAAAATACCAGTACTGTGTATTCTGTTCTAGGTACTGTGTCATGTCTAGGCCCAGACCTCTTCTTTTCTTAATTTTTGTGAGGGCTGGAAATACAGTTGAGTTCTTGCTCCAGCAAGAATGATTCTCCCTTTTTACCTGTGAACTTCAAAACGGCAGAGTTTCAGGAGGCTATATCTGATGGCTGCCACAGAGCTTTGGGGTGTTTTTTTTCCTGCTTGCATTTTTGGCATGCTGTTGGAGTCCTTCCAGCTTTGTGTTTTGTGTTCTGCTTTGTTTCTTATTGTAGTCTCGTTTTCTATAACACTGATGCATACTTAAAAAACCCAACCCTTTAGTAAAAGAATACTTCAGTACTTCATGTTGGATAGCTGTTTCTATTAAAATACAAAAGAAAAAGAGTTCTAATGGCTTCCAAGAAAAGCCTTATTTTCAGTATGACCATGACGGGATTCTTTATTCATGTTTTATTTAGATTTTTGTTCCTGCTTGTAAAAGACAAATCAATCATGCTAACTAGTATTGAATGCTGAAGTGTTTATGTTCTGAATTGTGAAAAGAGGTACTGTAGTAAAAACAGGTTAGTTGAATAAACTAGCAAAGACTTACCTGCATTCTTTTTCTTTCTAATTATCAGAATCCAAGTAAGGAATGTGAGCCTTACCGCACAAATAAGGACAAACCCATTGCTCCTTGTGGTGCTATTGCCAACAGTATGTTTAATGGTATGGTTAAGTTATCACTTAAGATGTTGTTGTGATCTAGTTTATGTTGAATTGCACATTACTCTGAGTAAAGGCATCATGGGATTTTTTTGTTTGAATTAACACATTTTCATCGTTCAGAGTAAAATAAATATCTTGTATTGCATTACTTTTGCTTTTTTCAAAATTGCTATGAGGATTAATCTAATACCCTACAAATGATGGAAATACCTGTTGTGAGAAGCTGTTACTGCTGTGGAGTAGAAACATAAATACCATAAATGGATAATATATTGCTGTATAATATACATTGATTCTTACAGAAGGGCTTGTGATTGTGGCAGGCAGCTAATAAATGCCTTGCTCAGTTTTTTTGTTTTGTTTCTCCTGGAGATAATTGTTTCACTGCCTGTCAGGAGCATCTGTCTAATTAAAAGTTTCTGCAACTGGTTTTCTAATTTGCTTTTTTTCTTTAGATACACTGGAATTGTACCGCATTGACAATGACACACGGATTCCTATTACTTTGATTAAAAAAGGCATTGCCTGGTGGACAGATAAAAATGTAAAGTTCAGGAATCCTACAGGAGATGGAAATAACTTAACTGCTCTTTTCCAAGGTAAAAAAAAAAGATGTGAAATTTTAAGAATAAGAAAACACTTCAAACACATCTTGATTGCAGTGAGTTTTACCTCACAACATTTTACTAAATTAAAAATATTGTGGTTATCTGAAGAAATGCAAGCTAAGGACTGCTCTTCTATTTAGAAGGTTTGTCTTTAAATAATGAAAGCTGCAGATTTCATGTGAAAGTACTTGATGTTTAACTTTACTGTAATAATTAATTTTTGTTGTTGTTTTTTCACCTTGAATACTTAGAAAAGCCTAGTATGCACACTGCTCTCATGGCTTAACCCCAGCTGGTAACTCGGCACGATACAGCTGCCCGCTAACCATGCCCCCACCCCCAGTGGGATGGGGCGGGGGGAAGTGAGAAAAGTCATGGATTGAGATAAAGACAATTTAGTAATTAAAAAAATGAGAAACTTTAAGAAAAACAAACAAAAAAAAACAGAATACCACCCCCCAGCCCCCAACAAACTGGATAAAAGAGGAAAACAAACCCCATGAAAAACAAGTGATGCCAAAGAAAACAGTTGCTCACCACTAACCGAGTTCCAGAGCACTGACAGTCCCTGCCTATCTCTACCCATCCCGTTTTACTGTTGAACGTGATGTCATATGGTATGGAACATACCTTTAGTCAGCTGGGGGTCAGCTGTCCCAGATGTGTCTCCTCTCAGCCTCTTTGCACCTCCAGCCTCCTCACTGGTGGGGTGATGAGAGAAGGCCTGGAGGCTGTGTGACTGCTGCTCAGCAATAAATAAAACATTGCTGTGTTATCAACACTGTTTTTCTTACAAATCCAAAGCATAGCAGGATAGAAGCTACTATGAAGAAATTTAACTCTACTAACCAAAATCAGTGCAACTGCTGTAATGCTTGGATATAACTTTAAAATAAATCCTGCAGTTGTTTTATCAGACTCTTCATATGGAGTCTTCATTTAAATGTTTCTCCTGCTACATTGTGCGAAGTTTTTAAAGGAAAGATTCTCTTTTTTTGGTAATTAGAAGTGACTGGTGTGTCTCATTTATTAGGTTAAATGCAGTTTGGTAAATCAAGATTTTCTTTGGCTACTAATGTCTGAAAATAATCTTCCTCAGGGCTGTAAGGTGTGTGTTTGTGTCTGTGTGTTTACGCAAGGTATGTAATCATTTCAGGTTTAACCTGATGTGGGTTTCTTGCTTAGTCATAGCCAAATTACACGTTACCGATGTGATGCCACCCTTGGAAAAGCAGATACCTTACCCTAATACGATGTAGAACTGTATTTCCAATAAGATTAGCAAAAGCCTTAGTGTGACATCGTCTGAAATATTGTGCATAATTTTATTTGCCTATAGTCCAGGAAGCGGCAGTCAAACTCTCGACATTAAAGTGAGTAGAGGGGAGCTATCATAATGGAGAACTAACTTGCTAAGTAATGTTCTGAGACAGGACTTCCTAGCTATATGAATATTTAGGGGAGGCAAATTTGTTTAAACAGATAGACAGTACTGCCAGGAGAATGAATGGATGTGCACTACTGTTTAAGCTGCGAAACAAAAAGTTCTTAAACAGCCTGGTGCCTTGCAATAGTAGCGAGGCAGCCTGTCTGTTAATACTATTTAGAAGTGAATGTGCTTATTTGTAGTATTAGAACCAATTTGGATGAGCCAATGTGTTACGTAATCCTGTATCTCAAATCCTTTATTGTTCTTATTTTTATTTGATCCTAGGCACGACAAAACCTGTCAACTGGCGCAAGCCAGTGTACATGCTGGACTCGGAGCCTGACAACAATGGCTTTATCAACGAAGACTTCATTGTGTGGATGCGTACTGCTGCTCTGCCCACCTTTCGCAAGCTCTATCGTCTCATTGAAAGGAAGGATAACTTACAGCCTACCTTACAGGCTGGAAAATATTCTTTGGATATTGTCTACAGTATCCTTTGAGAAACCTCTGAAAGTAACTGAGGGCTTCAGCTGTGTTACGCGGGCGCGTATTTGTGCAGTTTCAAATAGAATTAGCTTTTTTTTTTTCTTACCATCTCTAAAAAAAGGTGGTGTTGAGCTGTCGTTGAAAACTGGTAGTGAGAATTGGTTAGAACACTACCTTCTTTTACTTTCGTGCAAGTTTTTGTAGAATTAGTAGCTTCCTAGTGAGAGGGAAATCGGATTGGGTGCTGTGAAGGAATTGAGAGAAGCGTAGGAAAAAGAACAGGCAGTTGGTAGCCTAGAAATTTGAGAACTTTAGCATCGGGGTGTAATTACAATATGTAATCCAGGGCAGACTGACTGGAGGTCAGAAAAATGCCAGGTGGAGGTCTGTCATTCTATATTGGACAAACTGAACACTAGGTAGAAGCGCAGGAGACGAGAGAGAGGGTTGTCATAGTTACCGAATTCTTAAAATTCAAAAGCACTTAATGATCATTTAAAAATAGCAACTACAGTATTTTCCTTTGCTGCAAAACTGTGAAGAGTGCATATAAAAACTTAATGAATATAAAGAAAAAGTGTGTACTAAAATGTATTCAAGAATTAAAATGTCGTTTTTCCTCATTTTATTGAAGCTGCTTTCAAAATCCCGCAGTCATGCATTTCCTCTTCCTTACAAAGGAGTTAACATCTCCTAACGTGGCATTTTTCTTAGAGTAGCTGACAGTGCCCACATTAGTTTTAGCCTAACAGAAGGGCTAAGTGGTTTATATTTGCACTTCCAATACTCAAAGGCAGCAGTTTGTATTTGGAACCTAAATAAAATGACCCAAAATTTTAATGTGCCTGACCACACAGAGCTAGATTTGGAAACATGCTTCTTGTTTTCCTAAACCTTTTTTTTCCCAGATTATCCAGTACACAGTTTTGATGGACGAAAAAGAATGATCCTAAGCACCATCTCGTGGATGGGAGGCAAAAATCCCTTTCTGGGAATTGCTTACATCACTGTTGGGTCCATATGCTTCTTCTTAGGAGTTGTATTGCTGATCATCCATCACAGATACGGAAATCGAAACACTAGTGCAGACATTCCCAATTAATCTTGCATTCTGAAAATCAAATGTACTGCATGTGCATCAAGGCCAGTCCAGAGTGGACCCAGTTTTTGAAAGATAAATCTGCTTCTGTCACTTCTGAGACTGGGTACATAATTTTTATCTAATGCTCGCCTTTCCCATACTGTGGATTAACTCTTGAAAATGACGGGTATGCAATTAGCTGTATTGATTGTATCTCTGCCTATGTCAGAATGAAATTGGTTTTTTTCTGATATTTGCCTCTAACTGGGCAGGTCACATGATGCATATAGCTCCTGTTCCCTTGATGCATCCGCTACTTGTTCATGTGTTGTGTAATGTCAGTATGATTCAGTACATATATATTTTGTGGAGAAAGACTGTTATAAGATAGTGTAAATTTGTTAACTTTCTGGAATTCCGGTGTCAGTACTGTTGGAAGGAAAAATCAAGTCTTAAATGTTTTTTTTCAATTTACTGTCTTGTGTGCATGGGCTCTTACATTTCTTGCCGAGATTTAATATATTTATATAAGTTGTTAAATATTTTTCCTGTGTCCTACCCACCTCTATTATGTTAAATCCTTTAAGTGCTGTGTAAACTTCAGCACTCTGAATTCTTTGTATATGTACAATATATGTGCCTGGCCAGTAAACTAGCATCCTATGAAGATATCAGAAAACCTATGTGTTAATTATCTGAGTGAGTCCCTTTTCAAGATTGTTCTAAATTGGAAAATGTTTGTTGCAGGTAGAATCTGGGTGTGGTTGTTTTGGTTTTGTTGTTTTTTTTTTTTCCTAGTGGTTGTTCTAAATTTGAAAATGTTTGGTGCAGGTAGAATCTGCTCTATTTTTTTTTTTTTTCTATTTACTTTAAGTCATATCCAATACTATTTACCTGCTGTGCTTGGTGGTTTTGCTTTTTCTGAGCAGCTCTAAGCGCTGAGAAGAACCTAAAATGTTTTTTTTCTGTTCACAAATTTGGGTGAATTCTTTTTACTGGAGGAGTTTCGTGATTTTCTTAAGGCATATGTATTCTGAGCAGGCTTTGTTATAACAGAATTGTCATACACTTTTTCCTTACGCGGAGTGACCACCACATTATTTTTTTTTGCGGTGTCAAGATAGTCAACGGTAGAAATTCCAAAGTTGAGATGGCAGTAACTTCTTTTTACTGAAATGCAGGTTGAGCTTGCTGTGAAACCTGATTTAACTATTGCAGTTGGAAGCAATGTGCGGGTTAGTGTCTTAAATTACAGAAGGGTTCACTTTTAAGTTAATTAAAAGTTAACTGTAACTTGTAAAATACTACTTTTTGGTAAGTAATGATGATTGACAGAAAATGTCATGTATATGGTGGAGATCACTTTATATGCAACTAGCTTGACAAAGCCTTGAGTATATTAAAAAATTCTGCAAACCATTCGATAGGAGATTTTATTTTGTTCTTGAACGTACTTGTATTTTCATCTGGATGGAAAGCCCTATTAACTGTGAATGCAGTTTGAGTTCTGTTTCTGAGATTGCATATTTGTTCCAAAAAGTTGTTTATTCATGGTCCAATAGCTTACTCTACAGCCAGCTTTAAACACCACTGTTAATTCATACGTGACCGTTTTTTGAAAATTACTTGTGTAGTCTTTTTAAGCTAGCAGGTTAAGTGTCTAAGTCTGTATAAACTATGGCATGAAGCCACGTTTCCAGCGTGCTCGTTTTCTGTAACTCCATAACAATAATTTGTTTACACAGTACAGTGTGGCAGCACAGGGCTCTTAAATAGTGCAAAGACCTTTAAGTGTCGTATCGTTGTTGCTGGGGTTATAGAACAAAGGTGTGTACCTTTGTATGTTGCAAGGCAGAAAACTCACACAAAATGTGAAACTGGATTTCATCTGCAGAGTAGCTGTGAGCCAAAATAGAGTAAGCGAGTAAGAGAATATCTCCCAATTACTTGTTATTAAATTATTTTGATTTTTAAACTTTGTCTTTGTCACTTGAAATGCAAATATATTCTATTTAATTCATAATCCCTATCTTTTTCCAAGTAGGAAGTGCTTCTTTCGGGGCTGTGCTCAAAATTAAAAACAAAGTAATTTTCTATCTCTACCTTAAAATTTTTTCAATGCCTTTACCTTTTTTCTACTGACTCTAGCTGTCAGTGCTTCTTTGATCTTAATGAAGTCCTCCAGGATGAGAATCAGTCTGTTTTTTGCTGTTAAGCATTTTTTCTGTGAGAACCTGTAGCAGTAAATAGTGTGCCTGACGAGCTAAAAATTCTTGTAAGAACTTAAAATGTTATGCCCAATTTGTAAACTCTTCACTGATGCTCGTTTGTCTCGATGTCGACAACTATGGAGATCTGTGGATTTTGTATTTCTTACAAGTTGCCCATATGTCATGTGTTCAGAGATGAAACCATGGCTGTCCCTGCCTGACGCTTCTCAGAGCAGTGTCACTGTCTTGAGCGTTCAGTGTTATGTGTTGAATTTGGCTTTGACCACCTGTGACCTGTTTCTTCAGTGGAATCCTTCACAGGTATGTGCTGCTGGGGTTCAGAAACACAGAGAGCAAAGCCTCTGCTTTCTGAGTGCCAGTCAGGTGCCTCCCACGTCTTACCCAAATGATGCCAGCGCCCAGGATGTGAGAAATTATAAACTTTATGGAGGCTGTTGCTGTTACAAGGTTTGCTTATAAACAAATCTTACCTGGAGACAGTAATTTGAGAAACTAGGATATGCCTCTGTCTTGTGCAAGAGCTCCCATTGGATTATCTTTTGCGAGACCAACTTCTTTCTGCTTTCATGTTAAAAATCTACATCCCTGTAAGAAACTAGGTTGTGTCTTTTTAACTGCATCAGGCTATTTGGGGAGCTGTCGATTGTGCTTTGAGTCAGGGAAGAGTTACCAGTGTACAACTGGAATGTGAAGGATCCTTTGTGCATCCTTTGCCTCCTAAGGTCACACTAGTACTGAAACTAGGTCCTCAGCAGTGTGTTTTTACTTTAATTATGAATGTTAAACCTTGAAAAATGCAAGACTTGCCATTTTTTTTTTTTAATAGAAATTGCCATGGGAAGAAAGGCCATGACAGTCTAGGGTCAAGTAGTACCTGCAAGCGTTGTTATCTGCTTTGAATCCACCAAAGACAGCAATGGATGTGGCTGCTGTGTGGATTGGAGTCACAGGAGGCATTACTGATTGCACCTGGGAAAATAAGTATTCCAATGTCTGTGGACAGACAGATGTCCAAGAATGAGCTGAAGTGAGTGTCTGGTGGAAGAAGGTGATTAACTCTAAAGCAGGATGTACCTACAGTTAAAAAAAAAAGTTACTGATTTGAATGCCAAGACAAAGAACAAGGTCTAACTATAAAGTAATCGGGAAGCACTGCAAATGCTTCTCATCTTCAGAGTTCCTGTGACAAGATTATAGTTTCTGATCTTGCCTGAAAATTTGTGGTTGCTACTACCCACGTTTGTTTTTTATAGAAGTGTGTTATTTGTGTTGCCTGGGGTTGTTCCCTGTAACAACTAACCAGCTGAGTTAGGTATGAAGAGGGCGATAACAGAAAGGCCTTCAGGAAGGTCTGTGATGTCAATCTTAAAATCAAGCCAGTCCCGTGAGGGTTTTGTAATGACCTAGTCAGCGAGTTTAAAAAAAAAAACAAAAAACAAACAACAAAAAAAAATAAACACAAAAAACCCCCAATACCCCAAAATGTCCAACTTGGGAATACTTGTCTACTGAACAAGCTGCTAAAAATTCTCTGTGGGGGGTGGGGTGTGGAAGGGGGAAGTGAATATCTAAGCCAATTTGTTTCTGCTGCGGCCAGATTACGAAAGAGGCTGCTTCTAGCAGTGTGAAAATGAACTCTGAGGTAGAAAGCCCAGTTGCAAAAGGTTGTTTTTGTTGTATTAGTAATAGTAATCTTTTCCTCAGATCAGCAGAAGCATTTTCATGTATTCTATGTTGTAGCTCACAGAATCTGTTCTGATCCCTATGGTGATCAGCCTAAATGTCAAGTCTGATCTTACTTGACAGTTTCAATTAAGATTAAAGCCCGTTACAAAACAGCATGATAAGAATTAGCAGGTCCTTATGCGATCTGAGTCTCAAATAAGAAACTACCCTCCTCTACGTCTCCCATTGCAAACATGCTCAGCCTGCAATTGAAAATGAAGTAGCATTGTCCATCATTTGAGTTACATCAACTGCTGCTCCAAAGTCTGAAGTTGGAAAATTACCTTTCTCATTTCCTGTCAGGAATGAAATAGAGAAATAAAAGCATATGTCAATAATTAATGAAGCTAAAGAAATTAAAAAAAAAAAAAGAGTAGGTGGAGTTCTTTCTCACTGTACTCTGGTTTCAGCAAAGATGACAGAAATAATTCAAGCAAACAGAACAGCAGATTTACGTACAAGTTTAATTGAATTTGTAACCTGAGGATTGTGCCCAAATAAAATAGTGAGATGTTTTAAGTAGCGTTAGAGGGCCAGGAATTTAACTTATGACATTATTAATTCTGTTATGAAAATGGGAAAGATTAGACTGATATTCTCTGCAGAAAGGAAAACAGGATTGTCTCCAGGCTGGCCTGCTGAGGTCCGGAGTTCTGTGGTTGAAGTCAGTGTGTGCTTCCCAATCAATGCTTGTAGACTTCAAAACAAACATTTGTTCTTTCTATCAGTAAATTCTTTTAATGCAGTTTTAATATATTAGGCAGTTTCAAGTAACTTAGAAAACGATTATACTAAGAGGATACAGCGTGGTTTATCTCTTCATATGCGCATAAGCTTGGAACTGTTAGTCAGTTACTTGGTTTGCAAGAAAAAAAAACAGCAGGACAGGCAAGACTCGGGAGGGAGTTTAAAAAAATTGTCATTTTCAACTGTCCTGCTGCACCATGGGTTTCTTCTTCCACAGCTGGGTTGGATGTTAACTCAGTTGTTTGCTTGATCTCTTTAGCAGGGTTTACATACCCTTCCATGATTGGTTTAAGAGACAAAATGTTAGTTTGTTTTTTTTGTTTGATTGTTGGTTTTTTTTTTGTTTGGTGGCTTTTTTTGTGTGGTTTTTTTTGTTTTGTTTTGTTTTACTATGCATGCTTATTAACATTCAGATTAACAGCCCGGGTTTAAACAAAACTTTTTAACAATGAGTTTTGATTAGTAATAAAATACACTAAGTTACTCTATTGAGTTGGGAAAAAGTGGTCTGAATTTGCTTCTAGTAAAATACCCTTGATGTGCGGAAACAAACTCCAAACCCATAAAGAGTTTAAAGCAGGGCATGTTTATTACAGCGCTGGATGCAAGGGGGTAGCTCTACCTAACTTGCATACCAGGGACTAAAACTTGCTCGCTTTTATGGTTACAAAACATGCACATTCATTAGTATGGGCTGAGTTATTCCAATCAGTTCTGGGAATAGGTGTGGTTATTACAATTATTTCGGGGAACTCATTATCATAAGTCTCCTCCTCTTGGCGCATGCGTACTGTCGTCCGGTGGTCGTGGGCTGGGGTCTCTGGGATGAAGGCAACAGTCTTCCTCACGCTGTTCTTCTCACCCTTGTTCCAAAATTTCTAAGTTGTGCTGATCTGGCTCTGTCCTTCCTCAGGTGTCCTTGCGGGGAACAGTGTTCCTGCTTATCTGAAACTTAAAGTTATTATCTGTTGTTTATGCTTGCCTAGGCAGTGAGGACAGTCACTTTGGCTCCAGCAGTTGGATAAATTCTTGCTTACATTCTTTTCTAAATTTCTCATTAGCCGCATTCTAAGCTATGCATTGTTAGTTACCCTTCCCTTATTTCACCCTCACCCTGAGGAGGCAGCGAGTTGCCATTTCCCTCAAGTTTTTATTTCTTCATGAATTACTCAACACTGGAGACACCAGCTGTGCTTGCTGTAAGCAGTCATCTTGTAGCTTTGATGGGTACTTAACCCGCATGCCAAGCTTTTCAAGTGTGGCCCTTTCTGTTGTAAAATGTATTTTGGTAGACAATAGCACTGATGCTCAGATTCAGGAAATGGTCCACACAGCAGAAATGAAGCAATAATACTTTTTTTCTGGGAATTATGATCCTTTTACCAGTATCTAAATACAACTGAGTGTATAAAAATCAGAATACAAGTATTACATGCACTTGTAAGATGAAAGATTGCAAAGGGAATGAATGGAAATGTATCTTGCTGTAGTAGTAGTGTATTCTGTTATTCTCCAGTAGCACTGCTTGAGTGTTTGAAAACTATTTGTTAAATAATGCATCCAATTTCCTCCTTTGTTACTACACATCATATTTCTCCATGATGGTGCTTTCTAAATAGTGTTTTTAACATTCTCCTCAGCTGAAGACTATAGCTGTACATACTTCATCTTTGTGCTTTCAGTTTCCTTCAGAGAGGGGGTAGCTGATCAGATTGAGAAGTGCTGTGCTTTTGTGATACAAGCCTTGTTATTTCCATACTAGACCAAGCACTGACTTGCTATGTTTGACACGTGTCGCTCACCATGAGGTTTGGCACCTGTGCAAAACCAGTGCAATGCCAAAACCCCAGCGCGCTCCAACTGCAGCAAAGCCAGGACACGGTGTCCCTGACAGCATTGTATTTCAGCGTTAAGATTGAAGCCTGAGAAGATGCAGTTACGGGGTTAGATCTGCAATGCCAAAAAAACCATGGGCTTCCCAGAGCACCTTCTTGAAGGGCAAATAGAGTCTTCCTTTTGCATAAATTGGCTTGCATTTCATAGAGATCTGGCATTACTTCACTGTCTGTAATTATACATAGTGAAGCATGAAATTTTCTTTTCACATTCATAGTCCTTGCCCTGCTACTAATGGAGTTAAAAGGCAGAGGGCAGTTACGTTTTTGTTTTGGGTTTTTTTATGTGTGTAGTGCCTCATCAAGGGATGTCACATCTATCCCATTCGCTGGGTCAGACCCAGGCTCTGCCCAGCTCAATGTCCTGCCTCCAGTGAAGGTCGAAGGGGCTGTGGAGGAATCGGTATGAATAGCCCATGGAGGTTCCACGGGACCTGCTTCCAGCTCTCTGCAAGTCTCGAACTTTCTCATGAAAGGTGTTTTAAAAGTCTGTGTGCAGCAGCTCTGAGCGATGTTTCTTTCATGGATTTCTCGAAGTGCCCTTGGAAGGCCGGGACGCGGCCGGCAGCCACAGGATCCTGCGGCAACAACCTTCCTGTTTGTGCTGCAGGGTGTGGAGAAACACCTTGTGGTTTGAGCCCGCGCTGCGGTGGGGCTGTTTGCTGCCCTGTACCTCCTGCTGCCGGAGGCGTTACCGCTCCTTCCTCGCCTGCCCTTTCCCCTGCTCCTGGGTTGCGGAGCTCACCTCTGGTTCTTAGGCCCA